>VUQJ01028316.1:5511-18636 GCA_015108635.1 Andinoacara biseriatus | reverse complement strand
GTAGAGCTGGCTTTACTAGAGAATGGACGCTCTGCTGGCCAAGTAAGCCTGCTGCCTTGCTGGCACTGGGGCAAAAAACACACACACACACACACACACACACACACACACACACACACACACACACACACACACACACACACACACACACACACAGAAATAGGCAAAGGAAGATGGAAAAAAAAATACAACATGCAAGTCATTGGTCTGCTCCTCTTGCTGCTCTTTCTGATGTATGGTCATGAGATGTGTTGTGGCATAGTGACGTTATACCTCTTTGAAGTAGGCAAGGACCCTAAAATATTCTCTTTATGTAACTGTCCCTGTTGTAAGGCCACACAAGGCTGTGTGAGGCAAAGCGTGATGGTGGGTTTGCTTCCGACTATGTGCTTGTGTGCGAGAGTGTGTGCATACGGCATGTACGCGTGCATTTGTATGTGCCTGTCTGCTTGCTTGTTTGAGAGACAGACCATGCTTTCTCCTCCGTGAATTATGCAGACCAGGGTGAGGATGCTGGGCGGGCAGGATCAGGCAGTTACACGGCTTTTGAATTAGAAGGGTCTAAACTGCTGGCATAAAACACAACTGCATGGAACAGAACAGGAGGGAAAGGAGGAGACTGGAGTGGCAATTGAAAGAACTTTAGGAAGAGAGGATGTGAGACACAGAACAGAGGAAGGTACAGTATAGGCTTTCCCTAAAAAGGGAAAGAATATAAGGGGTTAAAATAAAACTGGACTCTGGGGATTACAGGGTTTTTATAGTGGTTTAAGGGGGACATTCAATGGTCGAATGGGAAATGGGAAAGAAACTATAAGCCTGAAAGAGAGGAGTGACAGAAGTAGCAAATTCTTCTGAGACTTAGCAATAACTTTCAAATGTGCAAATGAAATATGCAGTTTTTACAATATTCTCCCATGTTGCCAAAAGTATTCACTCACCCATCCAAATCACTGAATTCAGGTGTTCCTGTCACTACCATGGCCACAGGTGTATAAAACCAAGCACCTGGACATGCAGACTTCTTCTACAAACATTTGTAAAAGAATTGGTCTTTTAGGAGAGACCAATCAGGAGTGAATTATAGCGTGGTACCATGATAGGACGCCACCTGTGCAAGTCAAGTTGTGAAATTCCCTTGCTTCTGAAAATTCCACAGTCAACTGTTAGTGGTATTGTAACAAAGTCGAAGTTATTGAGAACGACAGCAACTCATGCCACAAGCATGGTCAGCAGATGCTGAGGCACGTAATGCGCAGAGGTTGCCAACTCACCACAAAGTCAATTGCCGCAGACCTCCAAGTGGTATGTGGCCTTGTCATGTGTGTAGAGAGCTTCATGGAATGGGGTTCCATAGCCAAGCAGCTGTATCCAAGCCTTAAATCACCAGCTTTGGAAGCAGTGGTGTAAAGCACGCTTTCACCAGAGTCTAGAACAGTGGAGATGTGTTCTCAGGAGTGACAAATCATACTTCTCCATCTGGCAAACCAATGGATGAATCTGGGTTTGGCAGTTGTCAGGAGAAAGGTACTTGTCTGACTGCATTGTGCCAAGTGTAAAGTTTGGTGAATGGGGGATTTTGGTGTGGAGTCAAACTCGGCCCCATAGTTCCAGTGAAAGGAACTCCTAATGCTTCAGCATACCAAGAGATTTTGACAGTTTCATGCTCCCAACTTTTGGGGATGGCCCCTTCCTGTTCCAACATGACTGCACACCAGTGCAGAAAGGAAGGTCCATTAAGACATGGATGAGTGAGTTTGGTGTGGAAAAACGTGACTAGTAGACACTGTGAGCACAAATGTGCGTCTTGAACAACGGTCAAAAAATTCCCATGAACACATACTAAACCTTGTGGAAAGCCTTCCCAGAAAAGTTGAAGCTGTTATAGCTGTAGAGGGTGAGCCAATAGCATAAAAACCATGTGGATTAAGAATGGGAATTCATGCAAGATCATATTTGTGTGAAGGCAGACGAGCGAATAGTTTTGGCAATATAGTGTAACCCACCTGCAAATGATCAACAATTACCCTGAAAAGCCATGATTAAGAGACAAAGAGCCATTTTGTGAGAAATTGGAATCAGTAAAACACACACACACACACACACACACACACTGTCTCCCTTGCTCACTCTGTGGCAATGAACACAAAGTGCTGAAGATATTTTTGGTACATGTGTTTTTTTTTGAAGCCTCTCTTCCATTATTAGACAGTGACTTGAAAATAGAGTCATGTGGTATCACAGGTGTCATATTTAAAACAGTTTTTCTAATTATAGATACAGGTTTGCACAAATAGTGAAACCTATTTATTACTTATGTTTTTTCCCCTTCTTAACACCCTACTTATTTCCCGCTTTACATTTCTGTCCTCTTAGGGGGCCTAAGGAGTGCAGCAGAAGCAGCCATTTCTACCTTTTTCCTCATCCTCTTCTCCCTCTTTTGTGTTTTTCTGCCATAGGATTCTGTGGCAGCCCCTAGAATTGCAGAAAGGTTGTGAAAATTGTTTTTTAGACAGTTCATGGATTCCTCTCAATAAGTTTCATGTCTGCATCTCAAATACTCGAGCACCATGGACGTGTGTTTATGCAGTGAGGAACTGTTGGATACATTTCATCTGGCTGAGTTCAAAGCAGCGCATAATGTGAATGTCTGCCATATTGCATTTGATAAAGAGTTTGAATTTGTTTATTTAGTCTTCAAAAATCAAAATTGTAACAAATGATCTTTGCACCAAAGAGTTGTAATATGGATTTTTAAATACTTTGACAAGACTTTCTTCTTCTGCCACTACCAAATTTGTTACATTGATGCTATCTGAGGAAGCACAAAGAAATTGAAGCATCGTCAATTTTATCGCCACATTTTTCATATGCTGCTGTTTCCTGGTGGAAAAGGGGCCAAACAGGAAGCATGATCATACAGTAGCAGTCAAAAGTTACCCATGGGTAAGTGTGTCTAAACCTTTGACTGTTACTGTATGTCAGAAATTGTTTTCATACATTGTTGCCTGAAGTTGCTGAGGGGAAAAAACAGCATTTGAGTACATTAGTGCTTATTGCACTTTAACTGTAATTAGACATGATTAGATGAAGTTGTTATGACATCTGTGCCCTGCTGAACTGCCTGGCCCCCTACGGCTCTTTGCAGCTATATCTCTGTATTGTTCTTCCCTGTTTTCACTCTTTACCCTGTTTCTCCTGCTGCCACTTGTTTTCATGTGCAGGTATTGGTCAGGGTGTGCCAGTGGTGGCCTTGATTGTAGAAGGGGGCCCTAATGTGATCTCTATAGTGCTGGAGTACCTCAGGGACACTCCTCCAGTTCCTGTGGTGGTGTGTGATGGCAGCGGCAGAGCCTCCGACATCTTGGCCTTTGGACATAAATATTCAGAGGAGGGAGGGTATGCACTCACATGTACACATTTTACTGCTATGCAAGGACAAACACGATTATCATACTGTGTGGAAAAAATGGGATGCAGTGGAGACTTCAAGGGATTGTTTTTGATCACAATACCCTGCTATTTTTATGTATGTTTGTATGCATGAACTTGGGGGGAAAAAAATTAAACCTGCTGATATATTACTTTAATAGCACGCAAAGTGTGAAAATTCACATCTCAGCAAAGACTCAAGAGATTTGTTAGTCAGAGTCCCAGTCAACCTTGGTTTAATCGCCTGATATAATTTGCCTGTTTTCCTGTCACTCTGACCCTCTTCGTGATACTCTCTTTTTTTTTCCCCCACACCTCTCTGCCTCTGCAGCATAATTAATGAGTCTCTAAGAGACCAGTTACTGGTGACCATTCAGAAGACATTCACCTACAGTCGCTCACAGGCCCAACATCTGTTCATCATTCTCATGGAGTGCATGAAGAAGAAGGAACTGGTGAGTCACTCTTTGCAGACACGCTCCTTATACATATGCACACATATGTTGCGGTAAACACATTTACAGTAATCACAGTTGCACATAAATAAGTACAGATTGAGGAAAAGCAAGCTGATGAGCAAAATATACACGGAACATTAAAGCCCAGGAAACCTCATGCGCAAACACACACCGATTCAGACACACTATTAAACAACTTATAACACAATTACCACTATTCACATGTGCTTTGATATCTGCTGTATAAAGAAGCCCAAAAATGAAAAAAAAAAAATGACTGGAAGACGAACAAAATGGATTTGTCTAATGAAGTTTTTACATCATTAAACTTTCACTGGGCACTTATTTCTCCATCTTTTATGTATGAAATGTAAAGCATGTAATGTTAAGCAGATGTAAATGTATTCAGATGACGATCAGGACCAAATGGCCTTCACCTTGAGAATCTGTGCCCCTTCTTCATGCACTCTATGAACATGAGTGTCTTGTCAAACAGTGTAGTCACATATATCCTTTACTCCTGGGTACGAGTCCCATTCCCTTTGCGAGCAGTCACATGATACATAGCTCTTATTAATGCTGTTAAATAATAAAGCAAGGCAGCTGGTATGGTGTAGGGATTTAGTTGTCTTAATTTTTGTTAAATGTTAAAAAAAAAAATCTCGTTATATGGTTATGGTCTCTTTATGTGTGTGTTGCATTTTGGGAAGGCAAGTACTCATAAAGTCCACAATTTAGCATGAAACAATGATGAAAGTTTTTTTTTTTTTTTAAAGGTGATGTTTTGGTTAATGGTTCAGTAGCTGTGCATTGTGAGTGCCTCTGTGCATGTGTGCAGCATTTGCAGCAGGCTGTTCAGTCAGCTGGTCAGTTTACCAATGAAAGGTTGCTTGCATAGCTCACTTATTTTAGCAAAGGCAGAGAAAGAGTTTTACATGTTTTGCATACATTGCTATAATATCTCACATACTAAAGAAGAAAGAAAGAAAACGCTTTACTTGTCACATACATGCAGTAAAATTCAGTCTCTGCATTTAATCCATCACACATGGAGTATGTACTGTAGCACACAGCACAATGTGGAGCATGGGGCAGCTAGAAAGCATCCGGGGAGCAATCTGGGGATGGGGGGCATTAGGGCCGTTAGGCCCACAGTGATGCCAGCCCAGGGATTCGAAACAGGGTCCTCTCAGAGATGAACCTGCTTCTTCTCCTCTAGGCCACCACTCCTCTTCTACACATCTACCATTAATTACTAATATAATAAAATAAAAACTGAAATAAAATAAAAATTTTGGTTTAAACCATTTTTTAGGAAATTATATATAAAAATTTTGAGCTCAGGCCTGTTGTGTCAGCTCCCAGTTATCACCCAGTGGGTGATAACTGGTGAAGTGGTCTTAATTTAGTTGTACATAATTTTTGCCAGAAAAATGTACTTTTTTCTACTTGTGTGTTTTGCTACTTTTTTTTTTAAGTCATCACAATTTATTCATCTGATGTGTAATGCTCAAAACTTTAAAATTAATGAAGCAAAGATTTAATTTCTCAAGGCCTGTGTGAGCACATTCTTACTCCAGTTCCTATGTAATTTGGCATACCACAGTTTTTTCTTCCTCTTTCCCCTCCTATACAAGGGCTTCTCAATGACCACGCTTCCACTGAGACCACTTCTGACGAGGTTTTGGTGAACAGTAGATGGATCAGCTGAAGGGCCCGATGCATCTTTCAGATTCCGTGTCAGGTCTTTGCTGGATTTTTTCCTATTTCTTAAGGACACGACTTTCAGATACTGTTCACGTGCTGTAGGTAGTTTTTTAGGTCTGCTACTTCTTCATTTGTTCCCCACTTGTCCAGTTTCCTCAACTCTTTTAAGGACATACTTCACACCATATCGAGATTTCAGCTAACAGCTCTTTGGAATTCACCTTGTTGATGTAAAATTATTATTTTATACCTGTAAAAGTGTGTTATCTTTGGCATTTTTTTAATTAATAAAATAGGAACAAATGCTGTGTTTTAGTGACAGGCTGCTGGCTCTCTGGCAAATATAAAGAAAAGAGGTGGTTCATGAATTTTTGCAAACTACTTTAAATTTACAACATAAGTCTTCATAGAGCATCATAAGATAAAGACCATACAGCGTCATGGAGAGAAACCCAGTAATTTCCTATAAGCAAGCACTTGGTGACACATGACAAGGCAAACATTAATATCTCTGTCTATAGGGATTCCCTAATTCTGACTTGGCTTGCCATTGTGGTAGGATAACACTCTACTAAATAAAAGTCAGTTCATAGTGTACATGCATACATGTAGTGAGTAAACGTGTACCACAACATTGCATCCAATCTACATACACTCATGCACAACCTTACTCTCACTGTGCAGGATGATACTGCAGTGTATTCAGTCTGATGCAAAAACAGCTAGCAGCAATACTAACTCATTTGCTACTTCGTTGCTTTTGCCCCAATTTGCTTTAAACATAGTTGGCTAGATGTTTTGTAAGGAAGGGAGTATTTGCCAGATCAGTGATTTTTGGGACTGCTGGCTGATAGTGGCATTTTGCTTCTAAATTTGTAATCAGTATCATACATACCCATTTTTAGTGAAAAACCTTATTAGAATCCTTGAGCTGCAATCCTGTATATATTTTGTGATTCAGTCAGTGTAATAACTGCAATAAGTCAAAACCTATACCCATAATACATGCACACAGGGCATACTGTACATGTCAGATTCTGCAGGCAGCTTAGCATTGGTCGTGGCTGTGTAGCGTGTAAGTGGATTGATTACATCCTGAATAGGGTTCCACTGGCTGACTGATGCTCACATTAATGGATCCTCTGAACACAATACACAAAAGCAGAACAATGAAGCGAATCGTTCAGCAGGAGCAACTATAAGGCCCAGCTAATCCGATGAGGTCTCTCTCCAAACTCACAAAACTGTTATGAAAAGTGCATTTTTGCACTGTTATCAGTTCACGACCACGTGTTTAAGGACAGCCATTATGATCTCTACTCTGCTGAATAAGTTCAAGTATCAACCATCCAGCACCAATAGTTAAAGCTCAAAACCCATGTAATAAAATAAGAAAACAAGAGCACAAAAACAAGTGATAAAATAAAAGAATAAGCGAAAATTAGAATAAAAAGATAAAAGGTAAAAATATTCTAAAAAATAAAAAAAATTTTAAAGTACAGATAAAATAAGTGAAGTGAATGAGGTAAGGAAAGGATAAACTGCACTCAAAAGGCAGACAAAATAGGTCGTTTTTGTTTTTAAAGCCTTCCAGCTGCTCTCAGGTCCTCTGGCACACTGGCTTGGGGCAAAAATGCTAAAAGCTGTCTTGCTAAAGATTTTCCTCCTACACTTTGGAACAACTGAAGGACTTGTGCAAGAGGACATTAAGGGTCACACTGCTTCAGACTGTGTGAGCATGTGAAATACTGGAGCAAGACCACGAATTTCTTTAAATCAAGTAAAAGAATTTGAAAATAATACAGAAACTGACAGGCAGCCAATGTAAGGTCTTTAAAAGCAGGTGTGAAATGTTTTGTTCTTAAGCACTCAGATTGCAGAGATTCTGAATCACTTGCAGTCAATTTATAATAGGTTTGGGGTACAGCAGGAAGCAGAATATTACAGTCCTGTTTGATATACAGGCAGACATAGGTTTCACTGCGTCACTTAGAGAGAGAATATTTATGAGGTGATAAAAGGCAGATTAGGAGAGAGACTCTACGCAAGATCTGAGCTATAGACTTGTTGGCTCGGGGTAAGTCCAGGAGAACTCAGTTTTTGACGTGTTTCACTTTAAAACCTTTAACTAAAAGTTAATTTTAGTTTACTTTTATTCAGCTTGAGCTTCAATATGTTTGGAGACAACTGGACATTAATTGGTTTAATGCAATATAAAATGTAACCGTCTGGTCGTGTCTCATCAGGAGATGCAGGGTGGGGTAATAAACCTTCTGTGCAAACTTGTGTGTAATTAATGCATCTTTATGCAGGAAAAGCAGAACAGAAAGAAATAGTCATTTTTGTTTCGTAACCTTAACAGTGCAATTAAACATTTATTAAGGACATAAAATAAAGTTTTCTATTGTATTAAAAACTGCAGTTATTGTTGTCCATCTTCCATGTAGAGAGTTTCAAAGGAAAACTGTTAAATACAGTTTCTGAAAAGGAGAGAAGTAAATATGTTATCTCTCTGCTGTCTGTTGCCTGTCTGTCTCTCTTACTGAGATGATTTTACCACCCTCCTAACTTACCAAGCTAATGGGCATCACAGGAGTTACCCCTCCACTCACACTCACAGCATGTCTCTCCAGAACGCATTTCAGGCTGCATTTTTCAGCTGCTTTCTTCGTGCACATACGACAGAACAGATACTCTCCTATTTCTGTCCAGCTGTCTACACAGGCATCATAATGGGTCATGTTTAACTTGCTGTTAACACTGACCTCAGGTATATTTTTACTCTTCACGCCATTATTTTTTTTTACCCCCTGTGTTTTACAAATACAGTACAAGGATTGTGTTGTGGGTTTTTAACTCTACCAAACACAACTGACCTGCAGCTCAGTATTATGCCTGAGCTCATCCAGCTGCTCTCTAACATGCTGCTAATGTGATGAATCGTGCATAGGCAGTGTGTCAAAAGTTATGTATGAGATTGGAGATGATTAACTGCTCTTATTAGACTTGAAATTGTTAGACTTTGCTCAGGAAAACACAGGAAAAATTGACATTTTATTTCACATACATTTTTCGTACTGTAGACAAAATCACTTGCCACATACAAACTACACTAAAGCCACTCAAGTGACTCAAATATTTGTTTGAGTTATATTCTAGATTTAAAAAAATAGCTCAGTAGCTATGGTGCATGTCATGTTTTTCTGACTCTCATGCATCTGCTGCATGTGAAGTATCTCTTCAACTTCAGTACTGGCATCCCATGTCAGCACCCAAGTAAGGAGCGAAGAAACAAGCGTGGACAGCATGTGTTGACTCCTTTACTGGTCTTAAAGGGGCAAGTGTGTAAGAGAAAGAGAGAGAAAATGAGAGTGTGTGTGGCTCTCTCTGTCAGATTGCCTGCGCTTTGATTTTTTGACTCCGTGGCAGAGACAACCGAGTAGAAAAGATCTAGACCGCAGGTGACTGGCTGGGTGCACACGTGCATGTGTGTGTGTGTGTGCGTGCATGCGTGTGTGTACTCAAGAGGACTAGCAAAGAGAAGCAGGGAGACCAAAGAAAGGCTGTGTCTTCCTTTCCCCTTATTTTCAGCGTGTTGGTTTATTTATGTAGACAGGTTTGTGCTTCAGTTATTTCCTTGTTGGCTCTCCTTTGTTTATATACTTAAGGTTGTTTGTGCTTTATACTGTATGAGAAAGGAAACTAACTTCCTTATTGAATCCACACATTTTCAAGCCATTTTTGCCACACTGGAATGCAGACAAAGGAGTTTATTTGCATAGCTAATCAGTGGCCAATATGCAACTGTTTGAGTTAGATGTAAAATATGCACTGCACTTACATATAATTTATTACATACAGTCACCACCAATTTCACTAGTACTGGGTTGGACCTCCCTTTGCCCTCAGAGCTGCCTAAGTTCTTCATGGCATAGATTCAACAAAATTCTGGAAATATTCCTGAGATTTTGGTCCCTGTTGACCTGGTTGCGTTGCACAGTTGCTGCAAATTTGTCAGCTGCACATCCGTGATGTGAATCTCTGGTCCCACCACATCCCAAAGATGTTCTATTTGATTGGGATCTGTAGAAGCCATTTGTACACAGCAAGTTCATTGTCGTGTCCAAGAAACCAGTTTGATATGATTTGTGCTTTGTGATGAGGTACAGTACCTTGTTGTGCTGGAAGGAGCCCTCAAAAGTTGGGCACACTGTGGTTATGAAGGGATGGACACATTCAGCAACAATACTCAGGCTGCCTGCAGTGTTTAAACAATGCTCAGTGGGTGCTAAGAGGCCAAAAGTATGCCAAGAAAATATCACCAGACCATTACACCACCAAGGCAGGACGGATCACTGGTTTCATGTTGTTTATTACAAATTTGGACTCTACCATCTGAATGTTGCAGCAGAAATCAAGACTTTTCAGAGCCAGGCAACATTTTTCCAGTGTTTTTTTTCCAATTTTGGTGAGTTTGTGTGAATTGTGGCCTCAGTTTCCAGTTCTTAGCTGGCAGTAGTACCCACTGTGGCCTTCTGTTACTGTAGGCCATCTCCTTCAAAGTGTTCAGAGATGCTCTTCAGCATACTTTGGTTGTGTCAAGTGGTAATTTGACATATTGTTGTCTTCCTATCAGCTCAAAGCACTCTGGCCACTTCAGTAAGTTGTCTTGATCATGTCTTCTCCCTAAAAAAAATGAGCTTCTGCCATATGATTGACTAATTCGATATTAGCTTTAATGAGCAGTTGAACAGGTGTACCTAATGAAGTTTGCTGGTGAGTTTATAATACAGTAAGTGCAGTGAAACAAGTCCACTTTTTTCATGTGTTTTTATGATGAACAGTGATCTAGCAAATGTGGTTAGATAGGTGCGGGATCCTTAATGTTTATCATTGCATTGTAGCAGGAGGGAAAGGATTCACCTCAAAATTACCCAATTCATATTGGGTAATTTTGACCTCACTTACACTCTAACTGCTGTTAGTGCTTTTCAAATCACATCCCCTGGGTAAAGGTGAAATTTATGGCAAATGATGCTAACAAGCTTAAATCCAAAGAGATGAATATATATATATATATATATATATATATATATATATATATATATATGTGGGTTCGTTCAGCATTTGTCTGTCATCTTACTGCATTTGCCCCTCTGCAGTTACAGTAGAGCAGGAAAACTGGGAGAGAAACTTATAACACAACCATCAATAACTACAGAATACAAAATGTCTCTTACACTGTGCTGAAATGAAACAAGGGTGCATAAAATTCTTTCATTTCTTATTTATGTATTTTTTCTCTTGTTGAAGAGGGCATGGGGTTCTGTCCAAAACACTGGCTCAGAAACACTTCTTGTTACTTTTCTGTTGCTTGATGATCGAGATCCTGCACCTGTGACTTTAGTGGCATAAACACATGACAGGACACAATGGTGGGGCAGCCGTAGACTGGAATTGCTTGTTTTCATGGCATTAATTGAAGGTGCCAGAATGCTGTTCTGGACCATTAACCTCATCATCATAAGTGTCATTTTCTTTATATACTCTATTAGCTATTACATTAAAATCACCTGCCTAATTTTGTCTAGATGAACCTTGTGTTGCAAAACATCTCAACCCACTGGCATATTGACACTGGACAAATCAGGGTCTCGTGTGGTGTCTTCCACAAGGATTTTGGCAGCAGATCCTTTGAGCCCTGAGGGTTGTGGGATGGGACTTCTGGTTGTGGATCTTTTTCTTAAACATCCCATGGGTGTTTAATCAGACTGGCTTCTGTGGAGATTGCAGGCCATGTTCCGCAAGACATTCCTGAACAGTTTTTGCAGTGTGGTGGGACACATTATCTCTTAACGCTGTGGGAGGCTGCTGCCGTTAGGCTGTGCTGTAGTCATTTTCTGCAACAATGCTTTGGGCAGCACATGTAACAGAAATATCATCACATGAATGACAGGACTCTAGGTTTCATTGCAGATCATTGCCTTGTAACAGAATGATAGGTCTTGACTTTGTGACCCTGATGAAAAGGGCACAGTGGGTTGGCTGTCACAGTATGTCCAAATAAATGTAAAACCCTCTCTGTTTCTTTAATTCGGATTAAATATTGAGGAGGAACCACGAGCCCACAATGTTCCTCCACACTCCTGACAAGAGATACTAAGAAAGAGTGGGAGGAAAATGAGAGCAAACGAATGACTTAAATGGACCATGAGAGAGATTGGGAGAGAGAGGGTGGGAGGGAACATGGTAGGGACAGATGGAGGGAAAGGGGAGGGAATGCGGGGATAAAATGAGACAGGGGAAAATATGGTTTGGGTATATAGCAAATGGGAAATGAGGTACAGCAGAGAGTTTGAGGCAGAAACAGAGGGAGACAATTCCTTGGTTGATTATCAGCAGGGCAGTTTATCAGTTTAAAATTTCATGAGTAGAGAAACTTATTTCCCTCGTTCCTCTGTTTCTCGCTGTACTGAAAGCTATTGGTTTATGGTTTCTCCCAGAAAGAAAGAAATACACATGTAAATAATTTATGCTTAAAATTCACCCAGATGAAACCATTAGCAGAGTTTTGTCAGACTTGAACTTTTACCATTGTTATTGCGTGAAGCTGCAGAAGATGATTTGGAAACCCACGATTGTGTGTTTGGTCAGTGTCAGCAGGGTCTTTGCCTGTTAAATGAAGATGAATGTTTTGCAATCAGATCGGCTCGCTGGAGTATGAAGAACTGTTTTCTGATCCTCAGGGCATGCAGCATAGCACCTCTGAAGTTGCAAGAATCCTGCCTGTTCCTCTTTAATTTCACATATCCATCTTCAATTTATCAACACAACATCTCACGCTTTCTCTTTCCTGCTGCTGTTTCTCTCAATCCCAGCCTCCACTTGTCTCCCTCGTCTTGTCATTAATGCTTCTTTTCTTAGTTCCTCTATTCTTATCAAAAGACAGCTGCAATCTACAGCAGCTGGGTGAATTTATGCCTTGAGTGGAAGAAAAATATTGAAACTGTGTCTACCACTGTGCTAAACTTGTTTGCTCCCTGTAAGTACTCAAGAGCATCTTTGAGTGTTTGAGGTGAGAAAAGGGGGAAGCTGTTTACCTTTGCTCACATTTATTGATGACTCTCTGCGGGATTGTTGAGATTAAAACAACCTTGCATTGTCCCAGAGGATATGTGGCTCAGCTTCGGAGCAGTGGAGCCCCTGTGAAAGCAGGTAGCTCATATCCGCAGGGTCACCTTGGAGATGTAATTGGACGAGGGATGAAGCAGTGGGCAATGGATGAAGGGGAAGCATGCCAGTGAGAGGCTGTTGTAAGATTAGAGGTTGAAAAAGATGCTGGGTGGGAGAGGGGAGAGTAGAAGCTATGGTGATCAATGTCTATGATCATCGTTCATCTACCACATTGTCTTCCATTGTAGTACTGAAGGGAAACGACCAAGAGTTTCCCTTTAGTGTGTGTGTGTGTGTGTGTGTGTGTGCGTGCGCGTGTGCGCATGTGCCAGGTAGGGATTGTAGAGGTATTCTT
>VUQJ01028315.1:70693-89754 GCA_015108635.1 Andinoacara biseriatus | reverse complement strand
ATAAGTGGGTGGGGCGGGTGGGTGGGGGGGTCTATCTGAACAAATAATTTTACTCATCTGGCTTTCAAACCTTAACAGCCTGCTCCAGCTTGGCAGAAAGACTAGCCACTGACTTCTGCATGCGCTCATGCTCGTCCCTCTGCCTTTTGAGGATGGGAGCTTTTGCTTCCACTTCTTGCACGATGTCATCCAGATACTTGTTGACTCGCTTGTTCTCCAACCGCTCCAACTGCAGCTGCTCCTGGCTCTCCACATACGCTGTATACAACTGAAGACAATGCCTCATGTCAAAATAAGAAAGCAGACTGTGTCTTGCTGTTAGTTAAACACACTTCATTTAGAAATTGGAACTGGATTCTACTTAGGTTCATAATCAAGCTTGGAAACTGAGTTGTACATACCTCAGTCAGCTTCATTCCAGGTTTTATCTTGGACACAGCAGCTGCTGTAGGAGACATTGTTGTAACTTGCTCTTCTGTCAGAATAGATGTTGTAGCAACAGGGCCTGGACAAATGTAGAGAAAGCTCATAGATCATTTATTGATGAAAAATCACAGCAAGGCTTAGCTGAAGTTCCAGAAAATTCTGACAGATTCCTTTTAAAATGTCTTCAGTGTAATCAATTTGTCAACAAGATGAAAACAGGGCTAAAGAAAATAAAATAAATCCAACTCACCTCTAAGTTTAGAACTTGACAGCAGTTCATTGGCATTGTCCAGCTCCTTCTCAAGGCTCTGAATCCTGTCCTTTAAGTCACCAAAAGTTTTGTCTGTGTTGCCATTCATCACCTGCAACTTATCCTCAAGCGCCTTGTTGGCTGTGGAGCAGAGGGGTAAAGAAAAGATTGCTCTAAAGTAGGGGTGTGCGATATATATAGTTTATGATAGTATCTTAAACGCCATGTTAACGATGTGCGAGCTGACGTTATCGAGTATGCCTCGGCTCCATGCATTCACTACTTTATGCTTTAGTATAGGGCTGCTGCATGTGCGCATTGAGTGTGCCCATACTGTGTGCTAGCATGGCTGCCTAAACAATACATCTAAAGCTGGAAATGAGTGAACACACTGAGCCAGGGCAAGAAATTTAGAAATCACCAGCCTCGCAGTCTACTGCATTTGATTTAATTTGCAAGGTGGTTTAGATTTGAAAAGACTGACACTGATCAAAAGATGGCAGTTAGCAGACTTTGTAAGAAAGCGGATAGCTCAACAACTAACCAGTTCCATTATCAACGAGTATGAGGAATATGAAAAGTTTTGGGAAACCGCTGTCCAAGACAAACCTAATCAACTAGGTGTCTGGCAAAACACACAGCAAACTTTTACCCCCCATGACCCCAACTAGTGGGATAAAGAGGAAACTAGTGGATGGATGGATGGATGTTAATATCCTTTAAGTTAGGTAGTTACAATCACTGCGTCATAATCTAGCAATATTATTGGAGCTCACCTCTTTGGAGCCTTGGATAATACACTGAAGTGGTCAGCCAAAAAATGGGTTTCTGATCAGATGAAGGTGTGTATTTTCTGTTTTTTTTATGCTGCAATGTAGGAAACAGCCTCTTCCAT
Organism: Andinoacara biseriatus; assembly: GCA_015108635.1. Lineage (NCBI taxonomy): Eukaryota > Metazoa > Chordata > Actinopteri > Cichliformes > Cichlidae > Andinoacara > Andinoacara biseriatus. The sequence continues at coordinate 88,183 of VUQJ01028315.1, read as the reverse complement.
TTTTTTCCCCATTCTGTCAAGTCTTCCGTATTGAGCGATTTCTTTTGAAAAACTGGCCGACGGTAATGTGCCAAAAAGTTAAGTTTTATACGTTACCAGCTTGCACTATTACAAACACATTTTTAAATAATGCAAAAATATTGTTTACTATTGTTATTGACAAAATTATGGAAAATATCGAGATATTATTTTTTATCAATATTGCACACCCCTACTCTAAAGTACCAACAACTTACAACTAAATGAGCAAATAGACTAAATCAAACATATTCTGTCTTTCTAGGGTTTAAAAAAAAACAAACAAAAAAACAAAAAACTGACTAAAGCCTTGTACCTTCACCAGCATCTTTCAGCAGCTTATGCAGCTCCTCCACTGCCCGACTCAGCTCTTCACTTTTTGCCTCAGAATCTGCGGCTGCTCCCTGCAAGAATATATGGTTAATAAAACCAAAATACTGGCAAAGAAGCTGAACAAATAAATTTCATTTACAAACAAAGCTTAAGTGCCGTCATATTAACAAAATATATTTAAACTTTTACAGAAGCAGTAAAGTTATTAAGGTTTCAAACAGTCAAATATTCAAACCATGAAACTTGCAGCACATCCATGATTTCAGCTGCTGTTTAAAAACTGGACATCACAAACCATCTACAAAATTATTATTTAAGCCTAAAGCCACTGGGAGCATATTTTGAAGTTGTGAAACACTGTCTGTCCATGCAATAAAATAATGAAATAATATAAACTGGGAAATAACAGTCCAGAGGTACAAAATACCAAATCACATGGTTTGCTTTTGCACCTGTACATACCTTATATAAATTGCAAAGCTTAATGTTGGCATTCAGCTCGTTTCTGAACTTCTCCTCCATGCTGGCGTGTAGCTCCTTGGCCTAAAGTAAGTTAAAATCCAACCATTCACTTTAATGATTATACTTCACTCCAAGTGCTATTAAATGACACTAATACTGATGGCTTTGATTAAAACAGAATTATTGTCCCTCTATAGAAACACACTTACTTCTTTGAGTTTGCTGATCATGTCCTCATTTTGTTTCTCAAGGTTCTCATTTGAGGTCTTCAAACTGGCCACTTGATCTTGGAGCTTGTTCATCTGGAAATCACAAAGACTATGGCATTAGATGGCAAGTCACATAAGGTGCTTCAGCTATCTCAAAAGAGAACTACCCACAGTCAAGGCACAACGAGTAACAAACTGAGAATTAAACTGCCACGTACCTACACTCTGAATCAGAACCAGCTCAATAAATTTTCTTCAGTTTTGATATTTGATGCAACTGTTGTTATGGCTGCGTGCTGTTTTGTCTTTTTGTTATTGTTGTGTGGATAGGATCGCTTTGCTCTCTCTCTGTCTCTCTAGAGAGGGGCGTCTCCTCCCAATTGGGGCCACCGGTTATAAGACGGTGGGGAAGGTGTTTGGTGTATGTGTTACTCCCCTGGCAGGACAGGTGGCGTCTCCCGCTTGGAGATTGTTTTGTGTTCTTACTCATTATAGGTTTCTCGTCTCCCATTTTGAGATTGTTTAGTGTTGTGTTTTGTCAGTTTCATTGTATGTTGCTCCTTTGCCCCCTAGGTCTGTGGGACGCAACACTGTAAAATGTTCAAAAGGGGAATTTAAAAAAACGGATTTACCTCATCTTCTTTATTCTCCAGGGTACACTTGAGTTGGAGGATCTCGTTACCCTTCTGCCGGGACAGGGATAGCAGTTCTTCACTCTTGGCTTTTAACTCCTCATTAAGCCAAGATGTTTGGCTATGCAGCAGCTCCTTCTCTTGTTCCATACGCCTCTCCTTGTACTGGAATGAAAAATGACCACAACTTCAATCAGTAACCATGTAAACTAGAAAGTAACCCTCTCTGCAGATAGTGTTATGATATTCAATCTACATAAAAATATCAACTCACTTTGATGTTGACTTCAGCTACTTCAAGTTCATCTATCTTCATCTGCAGGGCCATCTTTGACGTGTTCACTTCCACTAATTTATCACTGAGTTGCCTCATGTCATCTGATAGAGCAACAGAAACGTCTTTAGTGTATGAGCAGATGACATTTTGTATGTACAAACAAAGCTTAATTTATCCTTTCATACCATTTAAGTTCTCCACTTCCAAGGATCTCCTCTCCAGTGTTCGCACAAGTTCTCGCTTTTCTGCCTCCAATTCCTCTTTAGCTTTGGAGAGCAAACTCTAAAAAAATGTATTATTTTAAACACACTGCTTAAACATAACTTGTGGACTTTGTTTTAAATCCTTAAAACATAAAAACGAGTTCAACTACCCATACATTTCCTCTTCACATATATAAATAATTGTAATGTAAACTAAAGTGTTAAATTTTCATTTCTCGCAAAAAGCCAACAATGCATACCTGTCAATTCTCCCGTTTTGGCCGGGAAACTCCCGTATTTTACCCCTTTGTCCGGCCGCCCTCCCGTATTATTATTTTTTCCGTCAATTTCCCGTATTTTTATAATAATTTTAAAAAAGTATTCCCGTGCCGCTCCAAACTGAATTCTGTCAATAGCCTCATGAGAACTGCTACCTGCAGTAGCCCGAGTGGCAGTTCTCGCGACATTAGTGCCGACAGCCGGAACAAACCCGGAAAAACAACTGGACCTTGGCTGGGCTCAGTATTGCCAACTTTTTCAGAACCCCTTTTTTTTTCAAAAAGTGAGTAGCGACAAATTCTCTGCTGAGTACATAAAGCCTTCTTACTGCATCCCTCTGTACATATTGGCATTGCCCAGACCTCACTTCGACTCCACCCTTCAATCCCTGAACCTCACTTTAACACGGAGCTTGCCTAGCCGCTCCCATCCCCGGACCTCACTTCGACCTTTGAGACAGGCAACAGTGAGTTTTCTTACACAAATTGGAAACAGTGGTGCAGATAAAGGAGGAGGGTTGAATGTAGCTAGCAGTATTTAACTTATTTCATAAAGTTCATTTGTAGTTCTTAACATATTTATGGTGTTTTTTTCTACACTATTTGTCTCTCCAAAGATGCTTTTCCTCTCTCATAGAGCCTCTTGCAACTACATGCAAATGACCAATTATGTAAATTAGGCGATGACATCATATAGCAAATTCTATTTTCAGCAGCGGAAAATTTCCCGTATTTTTAAACACAAAACTATATGTTTTGTGTTCCTGTACATATCACATGAAATTGGTTGACATCTGTTTCTGGACAACTGTATTTATCCCTCCTCTGATTTTAGCGCTAGTACTTGAAGCAGTTTATAGTGCAAATCAGAAACGGACTTTGACTTTCCACAATCCTGATCCTCTTGCTGCAGGAATTATGCATGTTTTGTTGGCTTCGTGATGGTATGACTACCTCTGAAGAGCAGACGCGCTCTTGTGTAAAAAGATCAACCCTAACCCGACCGTCACTCACTCCAAAAGACTCTGATCACAAGTTAGAACCTTTCTTCGTGGTGCTGTATAACACCTTACAGAGCTGGGTAATTTACACATATTTAATGACTCTCAAACTAGAAAGTCTGCTGCTAATCTCAGTAAACAAAGAGGGTTGCCTCCTTCACTGCATGGAGATTTTTTGGATGTGGGTAACAGAGGGTGATGTGCTGCAGGAAAGCATCATCAAAGTCCATCATCAAAGCAGACCATCTTCTAAATTTGATATGAAGAAATCTACTACACTTATATTTATTTAGGCTCATAAATTTTTTAATTGACAGCATTTTGTGCTGTTGAAATTTGAGCTTAATTCATATTATATTGAAGTTATGGCACAGCTGGTCAAAAAGCGCAAAGTGGAAAAGGCTCTTAAATCTTGCGTGTTGAACCTTTTGTAATGTTATGTTTGATTGGATTAACTGTCTGATGAGGAAAACATGAGACTGGAAATACTGCCATATAAAAGCAACTAAGCATGTTACAGTATATAAAAAACAAACAAAAAAACAAAACAAACTACTCCTAATAATTCTGTTTATAATGAATCTTTAAAAATGACAATGACAGCAATAATACATGCTCTAACAGGCTAAAGAGTATATATGACCACTGCAAGCCTACAATCAAGTAGAAACATTTTTGAAAAATGTGAAAACAAAGGGATTATCAGCATGGCTGCTTTTGGTTGCCTTACCTGCTCCGATGACAGCCTCTGCTCTGCAGATTCATATTCTCGGTTCTTCTCGCGTACATTTTTCAGCTCCTCTCCTTCAGGAAAGACATGATGAAGGTTAGCATTGCGGAGTGATACGACTGAATCAATCCGAGTCCGTTTATAATACAGGAACATGTCATTCTTACCAAGTCTGCTAAACTCCTCTTTGAGTTTAAGATGTTCTTGAGTCTGGGACAGAAACTCTTCTTGACATTGGGAAAGCTGTTTAACTTTTTCGAAGAACTGTTGCTCTGTAAGAGGAAAGCAAATTAAAAAAAAAAACGCTTGGACGAGCACACAAATTCTTCGACTACATGGTTTATTTATTGCTTAGTGGCTTCTTTTTCCTGTCAACATGAGCAGCTAGCTCAGAAAGGTTTACTAATGCTAGTATCTGTTAGCTTCACATTGTTATTTGAAACGAGCTGTTTCATCTACCATTAGCGCGAGTCAACATTTCCAAAGCCGCTAATGGACTAATGAAATATTGAACAAAGAGCGGTTAGTATGTTTACACACATTTACATTCAAATTAAACTTCGTAACTGTTGCTCGGTTTACAACAGGCATGCATGGTAAGCAAAGCCGAACATCGTAGCACAACTTGCTATCGGTATAACAGTGTATAACTTACCGCTGTCAACCCGGAATTGCTCATGTTGTGCTTTCAATGAATCGATTTCATACCGCAGATCTGAAAGAGTTTTCTCGAATTTATTCTGAATTGTTTTTGGTAGCTTAGCTATCTCGGAACCTTCTAACTCCTGCTGCAGGAGTGCCGCCATTTTTCCGACAACAACCCGAGCATGCGCAGTTCATGATTTGAGACTAAAGACTCTTAAAGCATTGTGGGAAATGTATTTCCATAACGTGAACTTGCGGTTTGTTTAGGCAACCTAAACAAACCTCACTTGAAAACGTACTTATTGGACTACAGTAAAACAAATGCTTTCCTTTCCATAATGTTTCAACTGTGTGTTAGGGTGAAACAACTAGGTCTATTTTAAAAATTGTATTTGTCCTCGTGACCTCTGGTGTTTATTGAACGTACTTCAGTCAGTGACGGACAGCAGATGGCGCAGAAAACTCACAAAAGCGACGTCAATGTGAGTGTGGGCGTGTGCCTGTCAGTAGACTGGGCAAAATAAACAGAAATAAATAAATTATGATTGATAAAATTCGATCTCACGAGGCAATAACATTAGAAATCTGTCATGCTTTACTAAGTAGAATTAAAAAAATTACCCAGATGGTTGACTTACATGAGGCCCATACATGGTCCATGCATAGCCCATGCATCCATGGACCATCTGGGTCCCAATGAGCACATATTCAGGGCCTATTAATATCTATCTGGGCAAACCCCTGTAGGGCCACCATGGAAACTGTGGACAAAACCATATGGGGCCCATAATGTGTGCCCCTACTTATCCCATATGGGGCCCACATATATATGCTAACTGGGACAGAGCTTATGCTCTCGGTGATAGCCTTTGTCTGGGAATCTAGTGGTGAGATTCCCAGACTGTGGGTAACAGTTCAAATTCAATAGTTGCATAGGCCTTTGTAAACAGTGGTTTCACATCTAACATGATGCACATGCAAGTTTAACTATTCTATGAAGTATTCACAAAATTTTACACTCATTTTTCTTTGTGTCCTTCTGGATTTACAGTAATAACTGTACAGAATCTGTAATCTGTACAGAAGCCATGAGATCTCTCAGCCAGTATTCACACAGCACATCTAATTTCAGACAATAATTTTAGATAAAAATGTAATTATATATTTTTGTTAGGCAGCACTATGACAGCAGACATCTAAAAAATGCTGCATCAAATAGTAGAAGGTTGGCGAGTGAATGCTTCCTTTCCATGCATGCAGCAATATGATATTTTGAGTTTTAGTTACTTTAGTTTTTAGTTACTGCTCTCAGTTTTAGTCATTTACTGTGTCCCTTGTGACATAAACTTGGGTGGTATTCAGACTCTGTTGAGACTTGTTGGACAAATACCTCAGTGGCTTATTGGTTCACAATGAGCACGAGATGTTTATGAAACAAAAGCATGAACACGAGAAGTTTTAAGGCAAACTTTTGCTGCAGGCAGCGGAGCTATTTTCTGACTCTCCGCTGTCACGCCTGGATACCAATACGTACAGTAAGCTACAGCAACATTACAGTGAAAAACCTCTTAATCTGAGTCAGCCATACCAACTGCTGTCAGGACTTGTCATGCATGGACACTCCAGTCTGTGGTGTTTGAGTTATATCAAGTATGATTCAGGCAAGTTAATTCACTGAAAACCAAAAAAAGTGACAGCGCTTCTAGGAACTTTAGTGCAATGGTTTATTCTTTTGTAAATCTAGCCACCCATCTCTTATTTCATCCTTGATTTTTTTCCAAGTTTCAGTCCTTTGATTCAGTAAAGTGAGCCTAGCGTGTGAAACACCAATAAGACCAACCCAAAAGTAGGCGGTGGGAGTCTTATGTGCCCTGTAATTTATTTTTCTGCAATCGTTCCAGCTGTCTTACTCATTCTCATCCTCCACTGAGTCCTCCATCCTCTATATTCCCAATTTCTTTGAAAAGTTTGCGTCCTCAACCTTTGTTTTGGTAATAACCATTTGAAAAGTTGCTTCTTTTTTGTACTAAAGCATCATCACTCCATCGTTGACCTTAATGAGTCACGAGGCTCTTAACAATATATAAACAGCATAACTTAAAATAGTTTTTTCAGTGATGACAGACAGTGAGCACATTTCGTAGTTATGTCATCTCCCTAACATCCGGTGTCCGTATTTGGTCAAGCGCGTTTCCAACCCGGGTCTCCTGCTGTGTCATGACATCACCTCAGTTAAACTGGTTTTTATGTGGGTGAACTAGAGCGCGACAGCTGGGCTTTCCAAGAGTCCAAACATAAAAAAACACACACACAAAAAAGTGTTCCAATTAGAGAGGGAGTATAAACAAAGGGGGACCAAAATGTCAGAATGGGGGTGGAATCAGGTGGCCAGATCAGGGGTAAACAATGAGATAAACATTTGTTTGAGTGGAGTAGTGAGTCACATCATGTATGGGGTCTTTTCCAGGAGGAAAGACTTACTGTTTCCGTGACACGTAAATGTTGTTCGGACTTTACTGAGCAACATTATTCAGACAACTCTGGTTAGAAGAGGCCCATCGTTAGGTTATGCGTGTTCTGTTGAGTATTGAATTGAAATATACCGTCTCACTTCTTAATGGTGTTACGAGACCTTCTCTCAGCTCGTGCGAAAACCCTCACAGTGGCTTTTGCTGCACTCACTGTTCATGGACTGCATGTACATGGCTGTAGATACAACAAAGTGTGTGACTGAAACTTTGCAGCATATTTTTGTATGCTGCAAAGCTTCCAATTTGCATATAACACTGTAGTCTAGGTCAGAAACAACCAGTTTAGCTGACATGTTTGGGCACCCAAAACTATCTTCTATTCAAAAAGCTTCCATGGAAAGTGTCAAAAAGGTTTCGATATACACGCTATGGTGTAACTTTATCAGTCTTTCACATCATCGTAGAGGAATTTTGGCCCACAGGTCTGCTTGTGCTTTACTTCATTGAAGTTTGCAGGCCTTTGTTTAGGCACAGATTTCTCAAGGTTCCTGGATGCATTTCAGTAGTATTGATTATTATTTATTTTCTTTTGGTTGTTCTGTTATAGATTTGATGCTGTGCATGGGGTTATTGTTCTGTTGCATGATTATGCAACATTGGTAACACAGGGGAGTTCATTGTTGACTCAGTTACTACAAAGTGCCCACGTCCTCTGGCTGCAAAACAAGCCCAAATCATGACCCCTCCACCACCGTGCTTGACAGTTGGTATGAGGTGATTATGCTGCATTTAGTATGCACCTGATTTGGTGCTGTACATTATGGCCAAAAAGCTCCACTTTAGTCTCATCTCTCCAAAAGACATTGTTCCAGGAGATTTGTGGTTTGCTCAGATGCAACTTTGCAAATGATGTCACATTTTTTTTTAGAGAGAGAAGAGGCTTTCTCCAGTCAACCCCTTCAACCAAGCCATACTTGTTCAGTCTTTTTCTCATTGTACTGTCATGAAATCTAACATTTAACATGTGAACGGAGACCTGGAGAGTGTGAGGTGTAGTTCTTGGGCTGGTTTTGCCCTGCACGATTTGACCTTGAGGTAAATTTGCTGGGATGTTCTCTCCTGGGAAGATTGGTATTGTGTTAACACACACCTGAACCTGACAACATGGGTAAAGTCTCCAGTGGACAGACAAAAGCATATCTTTGTATCATCATAACTTTGTGTCTACCTATTATGAGGCCAAAGTGTTGCACATCTGAACTTAAGAGCAATGGACCTAATATTAAACCGTAACTCACATGGGTGAACTTTCCCCCTTTCAGATACATGCACACCTGTCATGTACTGAGCAAGAAGGTCCAAGCCTGCTGCTTTTCAATCAAGGAGTTAAGGTCAGATGTTAAATGCTATACTTAAATGTAATAAAACCAACACAAAGACTTAATATGTCCACTACTGACTTCAAGCTTATTATTTACCCTGAAAGGGGCTGTTTCAGTGATGGTGATGAAACAACTTTTAAATTATGAATGCGTTTACCTTTATTTTACAGAGAATAAAGTTGTCACAAATGGGACTAGACCTCTTCAACAATAGTTTTGCTTTTGCAGTTAAAAAAAGGCAAATTGACAAGAGGGACTCACTACTGTTAAACCATTACTGGGCAGAAGATTAAAACAACATTTGATTAAGGCAGTCGAAGAGCTGAAACTGCGTACTACCAACCTTAGAGCTTTATTAGTGAAAGGAATGAAGGTAAAGAGAAAAGCAGTGAACTAAGAAACATCTTTTGAGAAGAAACCAGATGTTTTTTTTCTTGGTAAATGTCACAGTCTTATTTCTGTGAAATGTTGTTCCTAAAGCTTGGTTTTAATGATTTGATATTAAATAAAGTAAAGATGAGGATATAGTTATGGGTAATTTATGGAGATATTGAGGAAGCTACTGGACTTCCTGGGAAGCTGGCTGAGCCTTAAGAGTTAAGCATACTCCGATAATACAAAAACACTTACCTTCTATAAGAGTTTATAAGATCCTATTATCTACGTTGTTTCCTACAGTGGTGGGCAATTTGATTTAGTTCACCACATATTAAATTGTGGGTTAGGATCGCAAGTCTTCACTGAAAAAAAACAGCTTTTATTTTGTGGTTTTGGCATGCCGGGAGCTCAAGGGGTCACTGAGGAGTCAAGTCTGTGCTTTGAGACAGATGAAGTTATTCAACATGTGACAGCACGTGTCTGCAGAATAGCTTTCTTTCGTAACCTTACACATCCCTGAGTGTGCGCATTTAAAAACTTTGTCAATATTCTGAATAAACTATATTAAAGTCCTTTTTTGTTAAAAATTAAGTTGCCTTTTTTTAGACATTTGTAATTTCACAAAGAGAAAGACTCCTGAAGAAGATGTCTAATTGAGATTGAGAGTATTTATACCAGACCATTTCATCTACGTTAAGCGCACACTTAAACCCAAGGGTTTGGAGTGTAGAGTGCGGTGGTGGGAATGAAGGAAAAAACAGATGGTGGAGTGAAATTCTTGGCTTAACCTCCTAGGACAACCTGAAGTTATCTTCTGTTGATGACTGAGGAAGAGACAAGTTTTCCAATGTTCAGTCTGTAAGAAGGAATCACAGATTAAAGATATAAAATATTTTGACATTAACATTTTGGAAAATATGTCTGTTTCCTTCCTAATACTAGCATTAAATAAGAAGAACAAGCCTATTTCAAGTTTGCTAAATATGCATGGAACAGGGAAAAACCTCAGCTCTGTCTAAAGGTTAAAACACATTTTAAATCCTAATTTTATTTCCTGTTTGAGGAGCAAATGGGAACATGTGATTTTTTAAATTTGAACAAGCTCACACTCACTGATTAGTAGTTACAGAACAGGAATTACACGAGACGTTGTGGACTACATTAGCTTCTTCTTGGCCACAGTGATGTGCATTCTTACCATCAGATCTCCTGCCATCCAAACTCAAAGTCCATATTATGTATTAACGAAGTGCAATGCAAAACTTTAGAATTCTTTTTTTTTTATTATTATCATTGACAAAACGGGTGTGCGTTTAATTACATTCTAATACAAATGTTAAAAGGGTCACCATATCCTAGGAAATTTAAAAATGACAATGATGTTGACATTGTACTGAGTCATGACTTTGTAGCGTAAGCAGTATGACAAACACAGAAACCTAAACATTAACCATTTCCTTTTTTTTAATGACTGTCATCATTTTCTCCAATTCACAGTGTGAATTACACAGAAAAGGATGAACTCTCCTGTGTTCAGTGATTATGAGTTCAGTGCCTGACTGGTTGCTCAAAGCACAACACTTACCTTCCACCTTCTAGATAAATGTTTCCACATCATACCTACTTCGGCCTTTTCCCTGGAGCTGTTTTTTTCCTCTCTCTTTTTTCAAATGTTGGCAGAACACCACAGATACATCAAATAAACATGCTTGTCACATTTGGGGATGTCAGTTTGTACAAACCCTGAATTTTTACAAGTAGTCTGTGTAAATATCAGTCCAATTAAATATAAAAACTACAAAAAGACTATCAACTATTATTTATTTATAGTACATACAGCATGCTGTATAGTACATACAGCATGTAAAATTGCATTTAATGTTACAGTTTTGGCTTATATTAGGGTAGAGGTGAGGGGACTATGTTCTATGTTGTATAAATAAAAGCTGCTTCTCCTCACCTTGGTGTAATTCTCACACCCATATTTGGAAGCACTCATATCTGGGACACTGGATGTAAAAGTTTTCCTTTAGAAAACAATCCTCAAATACTAGGGAGCTAGTTGAGATGGTACGCTTCTCTATTTATTGAAACCCAAAGGAATAATTCATCTTTTTATCTTAACTGTCTTTCTCAGAGCTTTTTCCAGTGACCTGACACAACTTTGGTTCTTCTTCAGCAGCCAAACTCTTTATTTACTCAACGACATTGTCTTCATCGTCTTCCATCTGAGGCAGCTCTTTTTCTGGCAACAAGCCGTAGCTGTTGAGGAAAGCTTCCACATCAGTAGCAAAGAATTCCTCATTTAGGTGCTGTGTGCAGGCCAGGAAATTTCCAAGTAGCTCTCCAGCCTTGTACACTAGCAGTGTGGGCAAATATTCATCTGAGAATCGCTCAGCAGCACCAGAGGCGACAGCATCAATCCTGCAGAACTTAACGGTGGGATATTCAGTGGCCAGGCAGTCGAGGCAGCTGTTGAGCGCCTCACAGCCTTTAATCCCATTCTTGTAGATGTGGACAACCACAACTGTGCTGTGATGCTCCTTTTCAATAACTTCCAGGAAAGCCTCTCCACTGTCCAGGTCATACACGCCTTCAAACTTGGGCCCAAAACTGAGCTTGTCATGCATCTCTTGCATGCATCGCTTTCTGTAGCTCTTTAGACATCCTTCATCCTCCTCCTTAAGCAGTTCATACTCTTGGACGCTCATCTGAAGAAAATATGTTAAAACAGTAGTTACAGTTTTTTTTTGATATTCACATGCAGCATTTGCTCCTTGAGGCTAATGTTTTCTAAAATAAGTCCAAGGAGGACTCAGAAACAAGATTTATTTAACAAAGACAAGGTATGTACACAGATTATTTGCTAACCATTAGAGTTACGCACCGGTTTAGTATTATACGTACTGGGTTGTACTGTACCTTGCGGTTGAGGTTTGCTCTGGAGGCATCTTTTACTCTGCTGGGGGATGACATTTGTCTCAGCAGTTCCCTTTTTGCAGGAGGCAAATTTTCTTGGTCCATACTTTCCAACTTAAACCTCCTCCAGTCATTGATGACCCCTTTTGGGCCTACGGAGAATGGAAATAGTTGTTTGTGTTCAGTTAGTAGAGGAGAATTACTGATGTCTGTTTATTTATGAATGCAACCTAGGGAGACAACACGGATGTGGGAAGACAGTGATAACCCTTTAACAGACAGGATTTAATCCATGTCTTGCAGGAGTATGTGGTAGTTGTGGTTTAATAAAGCATTAGTCTTGAACTTCTTTATTTTAACAGTTTTACTGTATATATTTATGCCTTCAAATCATTGGGTAATGCATCCATTTTTAATGGAAGCATACCAATACCTTTTTTTCCCCCTCCAGGACGTGTACTGATTACTTCAGTGTTGCATAATAAAAAAGAAGATTAGAGCATCTGTTAACCTCTTACAATCCGCCAGATCACTGATGACATGTGTAGGGTTTTGGCAGTGAGTTTAAAAAAAAAAGATATCATCAGTGCAAGAGTGTCAGCAAAATCTTGTTTGTATATTTTGCCAAAATGAAATCATATTTATTCATTTTAGTTTAACCTTATTTTTCACTGATGGGTTTGGATTGGGGTTAGTATTAGGTATAACCCCTTAACTCCACACACCTTTTTATAGAATTGTCCTTATTAGGAAGTTACAAGTAGCATGTCCTAATTCCTAAAGATATTCTTGTTTAACACATGACTCAAAGACATCCAAACTCTGACTCAGGTCAGGTTGTGTTGGGTTGCATTTTAGCCACAGCCTGATCCTAATCTTTATTGGGTTCCTCACAGCCCAGTGGAGAAGATGAGGTTAAACTGCCAAACTGACTGAAGATTTACACTTTGTCTTTTTCTTATATGCTTAAAACCATTTTCTCCCTAGTGTTTTATAGTAAAGTTAAGCTAAATCTCATTTGCTTTGTGAAGTTTAAAACAGCATTCTGTCTCACCTGTATGGGTAGCAGTCTCTTCCAAATCAATCAGCGCGTCAGACATTTTTCTGGCTCGTTACCTGGAGGACAAAAACCAAGAAAACACTGACAATTTCACGATCTGCGTGACATAATTAATCCTGTTTCTTACGCTTAATTTAGATAATGTTTAAATGATTTAGAACCTTTGCACTGTCACAGAGCCACTGGGTATCCAGTGACTTCCGTAATATTTAATTAAATTAATGCAGTCTAAGAGGATTACTGACTTGCGTGCTTGCTTTTAGTCCTTGAAGCTACTTGTTGAAGAATGATCTGATGAAAGTGGCCACTAAGATCATGAAACCATAAAGGAAAAAAACAAACAAAAAAACAATTAATTTCAGTGATTAAAACATATGTGCATATGTAACAGAATTCACACATTTTTTCATACATTAGGAGATTACTATAAATCTATTCTTTTAGATGCCGTAATTTGACGTGCTCTGTTGTGTGCAATGTTGCAGATGGTGGTAAATTTCCCTTCCTGATACACTTTTTGACCTTCACACTGCTTTGTTATGTCTCTGACGCTCTTGTTTGGACAGGTAAATTTACCTGCATCCACCCCTATTCTGTAGCCCATATCTGATTGGATTAAATGATTTACCCCCAGGGTTCAAATTAGTGCAGCCCTTCTTCCTGTGTGAAATCACAATGCTCAACTAGTGTAAAAGATCTTTATAGCCACAGGTCTAAATCGCAGCTCACAAGACCTGATTTTCTGCGATTAGCTCTAGCATCAGCAAATGCAGCTGGATATATAGCCTATACATTTTTTTTTAGGACTGTGACTATGTGTGAATGAGAAATAGAAGTCATGTAACCATCTGACTTCCAATTAGTCACAGACCCGTGACTAAACTCAGCACCAACAGAATGAACTCTTTGTTTGTAAAGGCAGAAGCCTTTACTTTAAATCAAGGAAGAAACTAAACAAGAAGGAGCAAAAACACTCCTTCCGATACATAATGTTCTAACGCAAAATAAGTTTTACACATGAAACACAAAAAGGGCTCCCAAAGTCTATGTATGTAAAAAAATTAATAAATACTGAGTATGCTTAAAGTTGTTTCATTCAAAACTAAACTTCACATTTCTAAACCTGTCTGCATGAGTTTTAGAGAAGTTGTCTTACCTCCCACGGTCACAGTAAAGTCCTCTTTGTACCAGCAGATAACCTTGCACTGATCTACACTCGATCACTTCACTGAGCTATCTGGACAGTGTGTGTTTTTGTGTGCATGCGTGTGTCTTTTCCAGCCAATGAGATTGGTCTAATGGAGATTTCAAAAACAACCCTATAGACCAAACAGAAATAGAGCACAGATCCTAAGAGGATTTCACCTCAGCAATTAGAAGACTCTACTTGGTAAAAGCATGACTTCACACAATGAGGAGAGAGAGAGAAGGACAAAATAGGGAGAGAAAAATCAGCAAATCGTCTTTTCAAGTTATTTTCCTTCTTTCCCCCTAAATCTCAAATTTAATGCATCACTTGATCAGGCAGCTGATAAGAGCCATCCTTATTCAAGAGCAGTACACAGGGGCCACTGTGTAGCATTTTTATAAGCAGCACATTAAGAGTTAACTCAGAGAAAAGCACCATATCCCCAAGATGAACTTTCTAATAAAGTCATCCTGTCTGGAATTCAAAGTTCTTCCAGGCATAGAGCTTCACACGAAACACATGATGGGAACCTATCAAAGCACAAAACACCGCTAGCTAAGGGTGGGGAATATCTGCTACTTTATCATGTGCCTAATGACTGTTTGCCACACAAAAATCCCACTGTAGTCTCTTTTAATTTCTAAAACCTAGATGTCCTTTACAAGTAGATTCTGAGTCTCAAACAAAGATAGAAAACACAAGCCTCTGTACATGTTCCTGTTTTATTCGCTGGCTGTAAGAAAGCTAGAAATACTAAGAATGCTAACAAATACAAACAGTAAGAGTAAAACAGCCACAACACCAAATGTTTGGTGTAATTACATAAATTCTTCAAGTTAAGACAATGTGAAGGTCAAAGAGCTCAGTGCAAGCTTATAAAACTGTTATAGTTTTGAATATAGTGCCTGTTGTCTCTTTGGATGGTTCCAAAGCTTAAGAATTTCCGCATTTATTGAATGAAAGAGGAAGACTTTGGTTTAAAAATGTCTATAGCCGTTCCTCAATATTAAAATAGTCAATAACAAGAACATTTCTGCATTCAAAAATAAATTTATGTGAATTATCAGCTTTATAATGCAAAATGGTTTCCCACATATATGAGTGCTTATCACTGATTACACAAAAACAGTTAAAATGGTAACGCTGAAAATAAAATAAGTGGAAATGATCAGAGTTCATAGGTTCTGTAGTAAACACAGTTACTTTCCACTACAGTTGAATTGTTCTCATCAATTGTTCTCCCAGTAGAACTCTTTTAGTTGCATATAACTGTCTGAATTTCATTAAAACCTTCACAGCAAAATATGATAGTTGTTTCACTTTACAAGAACATAAAATCAGGAACTAGTCAGGTGGTATAATTTCGCAAGCTCCCGTGCGAGAAGAAATCACCTCTTCACACTTTGTCTTTGCCTTCATGCCTCATTGTAAGCTTTCCATTTCCTGAGTGCTGAATCACTGTAGTGCAAATAGGAAGGGCAAATGCTCTCCACACCCAAGCGATATTTTCTGCAACCGTGTTTGACTTCTGTCCTTCGTCTCTGTGTCTGTGTCCTGTCTTTATTGGCTTAAGGGATTACTGGACTTTTTTTATTTAGGCACACAGAGTATGTATGTCAGGTGGGGTTCCATTATTCTCAGTCACTCGATAAGCACGGGTTGCTTACAGTGGAATTTGGCTGAATATTTTGCACCTTTTGTGCTAAAACTGTCTGTCAGCAGCACCCATCTATCTATCTGAAGGTTCTAAAAAGAGGACTAGCTATTATTAACACCAACAACTGCACACATTTTTTTTTTTTATCAGTTTGCATTTAGTGGCTTTTGTAAGAAAATATACTTTCAATTGTTTTATTAAATACAAGCTCGCGTAGCCTACTGAAAAACCTTAGATGTATGAAGTGCTTTTTAACTCAATTAATAATGAAAATACAAATAGCTCAAGGAAGGGCATCTGGTGTAAAATCTTTGTCAAATCAAAGAGATGAGATTTCCATACTGGATCGGTCAGGGCCCGGGTTAAAAATTACCATTTGCCAGCAGGGTTCTGGTGGGGATTGTGCTACTGTTGGCCCAAGACAAAGGAAGAGGAAAATGGGAAGGTGTGTTTAGAGGCAGACAGAGAGAAGGAAAGGCAGGACTGTGGACGTGAGTGCAGGGACTTTTAATGTAGGGCCAAAAACTGGTAAAGGTAGAGAGCTAGTTGATATGATGGTGAGAAGGAAAGTAGGTGTGTGCACAAGACCAACTGTAAGGAAGGCAAGTCAAGGAGGATTGGAGGTGGATACAACCTGTTCTACCATGGTGTAGATGGGGGAGAGAAATGGAATAATCTTGAATTAAGAGTATGTAATGGTGTTGTGGTGGTAAAGAGAGTTTGCAGCTGGAAATCAAAGGGGTGATGCTGAAAGTTGGATTTTTCTTTCGGGAGTTTGTTGGATAAAGTGGTAGAGAGAGTCCCCAGGAGGGAGAGAGTGGTGATTGGAGCAGACTTCTGTGGACATGTAGGTGAAAGAAATGAAGGTGACGAGGAGGTGTTCAGTAGGTATGGTGGTAATGACTAAAATGCAGAAGGACAGATGGATTTTATGAAAAGAATGGAAATGGCTGTGTTGAACCTCTAATTCAAGAAAAGGGAGGAACACAGAGTGGAGGAAGGTGTACAGGGGTGGACTAAATCTTATGCAGAAAGCGCAATCTGAAAAAGATAGGAGACTGCAGGCAAGGATTAAATAGTGGAAGTTCAAGAAGGAAGAATTGTGCAGAGTTTGGGAACAAGTTGAGACAAGCTCTGGGTGGTTGGGAAGAGTTACCAGATGACTGGGAATTAAAGTGCTGAAAGAAACTGCCAAGAAGGTGTTTGACATATCCTTTGGACAGAGGAAAGAGGATAAGGAGACTTAGTGGTGGAGTGAGGAAATACAGGAAAGTGGTCAAAGGAAGAGGTTAGCAAAGAAAAGGCTTATAATGAGTTGTATGTGGGGCTGGACATTAAAGAAGGAAAAAAAGGACTGGTATGATTTATCTATACGGAGCGATTGAGCTGGAAAGGATGTGTGAGGAATGGAGGAGAGGTGTGCTGGTACTGATTTTCAAGAACAAGGGTGATGTGCAGAGCTGTAGTAACTATCTTTGCCTTTTACACTCCAGAAACAATTCCAGAGCATAAAAGGGAAGGACCGCAAGGCTCCCTCAAGCTGTTAGAATGTTGAACAGCTGAGCCCAACTATACACACCATTGCATTTTAGTTTTATTTTAGTTTGGACTTTTTATTATTGTTTTTATCTATACACTGTCACTTT
>VUQJ01028315.1:55439-69520 GCA_015108635.1 Andinoacara biseriatus | reverse complement strand
ACACACACACACACACACACACACACACACACACACACACACACGCCATGCTGCCACTCATTATTCGCAGACTTGCACCCAAATTCTTTTATCTAGCTCTTCCTTGTGGATTGGGAATTTAGCCAAATTTAAAGGGCAGCACGGTGGCGCGGTGGTTAGCACTGCTGCCTCACAGTTGGAATAACATCTGGGCCTCTCTCTCTCTCTCTCTCTGTGGAGTTTGCATGTTCTCCCCGTGTCTGCGTGGGATTCCTCTGGGCACTCTGGTTTCCTCCCACATGTCCAAAGACATGCACTTACTGGGGTTAGGTTAATTGGCTACTATAAATTGCCCATAGCGTGTTGTGTGTCTCTCTGTGTTGGCCCTGCAACAGGCTGGCGACCTGTCCAGGGTGTACCCTGCCTCTCGCCCTGTGTCAGCTGGGATAGGCTCAAGCCCCCCCCCGCAAAAGGATAAGCGGCAGCGAATGAATTAATGGATGGATTAAAATTAAAATATAAAGCACAATAAAAACAAAACAAACAAACCCCACCCACCCCAAGACAAAAACTGTCCTAGAGAAACCGCACTTGTCGCGTAGGAGGCCCAAAAGGCAGGTGCTTGAGCACCACCTGGGGTTTATCTGTGCATGTGCCTGATCTATTCCTGATTCAGAGTCTCTGTTAGATCACTAAATGGATCACTTCCCTTGGGTGGGTGAAAGGTTAATGTCAAGACAGCACTTGAACACTAGAGGTCAGCCTTAAGCCTAATTTATGTGACTTTCAAGGACTGTAAAGGGTGGACAGGAACAGTTTCTATGACTTGCTTTTTGTTTTTCTCGGTTCTCCAGGGACAGAAAAAGAATTTCCTTTTCTGTTGTTAGCATTTGAAAAAGGCATTAACACATAGGCAAAAGACTATGTGCAGTTGGTTCTTCTCAGCCACATAATTTTAGTTCTACAAAAGTAAACAAATACTTTTAGGATGCTAATAAAATATGGTTTTACATTCTACTTTGCAAAGCAAAGACATGCTTACATTTGAACAACACCACATGAAATACATCATAACCACTTATTTAACACATGATTTTTTGTTGTGTACCCTAATGTTGTTTCTTTTGCATTTAATGCAGAATGACATTTCTTTCATTGCATTTTGTCTAATTATTTTTGCTCTGTCCACTTGTATTTTGCACAAAAATAAATATTGTGGTATGTTTAAATAATAATAAAAATGCTGACAATTAAAAAAGAAAAAAAAGAAAGAAAAAAAGAAAAAGAAAGCTCTTCACAGTTGAACTCCAAAACATCTGGATTCCTCATTTCTTTGTGACCCGCCAAAACCTGTATGCCTTTGTTTGGTTTATAAATATGCATTTACGTCTACCAGCATTCCTCCATCACACGGGTACTGTGTCATTTTAAAGGCACCTCATATTTAAGTGTTTAGGTCTCAGTGGTAGGTGGGACTCTGAGGAAAAAGACAAAAAGGACCAGGAGTGAGCAAAGCTATTGCGTCAGCTTGCCTCTCCCATTTAGACAATTAGAAGCACAGTATAGTTTTACATAATACTTTGCATACCTCAATGCTGAGGTTTCTCAGTGTGATGGTCTTTACATATCATTGAGGCATGAAGATCAACATTAAGGAGTGGAATGTTATGCTGGTTTTAGATATAATAGATCTTTATATCGTCTCTCTTGTGTCTGGCGCTGTGGGAGGATATAGAAGTGTCTTTTCCTGCATATTGCTCAAATGTATCAGTCATGTTTGCATTCCTTAGATAAGAAGGAGGCAACGGCTTTTCCCAAGGTTATCAATCATTTACTTAATAATGGTAACCGCGAAAATCATTTTTTCACTGGCTGTGAACGGCAGCTGGTGTTCTTGAAATAGAAATTTGATTCCAGCATCATGTCTGCTATGAAATGAAATTGTTTTTTTTAACATTCGATTTAAGTTGAAGTCAAGTGTCAGAGTGATGACTGCTACTAAAAGCTGTTTCTACATACAAACTTCTTAATCTGCAACATTTTAATTCCTGACAAATCCATCCATCCATCCATCCATTGTCTGCTTATCCAATTCAGGATCACTTTTAATTAAAAGGATTCTATTAAAAAGTATATATTTTGCTCAGCTCTCTCTCAGCTCTCTTTCTGGGTGTCTCAGAGCAGTGAAAAAAGAAAACACTTGTGGTTCTGTAACTTTCCTCTGACCGGGCTCAGACTGAGTTTCCCTTTTTGATATTACGTAGTAATTCCTTTCCGTCTTCCAACATTATGACAGCCGGGAGAAATTACTCTGTTATGAAACACAGTGTGAAAGTCCGGCTTTGCTTTATTTGAGGCACAAAAAAAAATACGCTCCTCTGACTCAGGAGGTTTCATTTCCAGTTGACAGGGATCCCAGACTAGCAGTGTGGACCGGTTCTGGCCATTTAAAATACTGTTGAGAAAACAAAAATGACGCAGAAAGTGCGTCAGGCAAATCTTAACTAACTATTGTACACTTACACTATTTTTTTTCATAACTAAGGTCAGAAGGTCAGTCTCGCTGTGAGCTTTGTCATTGTACAAACCTCAACATAATTTCCCCAAACTGAAAAGCAGCCCCACATTATGCAGCTATTTGCACGCAGGTGTGAAACAGGCAGAGCTCCAAGCTCCCTGCCACCACATTTTCCCCCTTATTACCACTTTCATGTGCTCTTTCTTTCCTTTTCTCTTCTTCAGTGTAGGCTCTGGCAAATGAATGAATGCTTTGAACTAATGAACTAATGCTTTTTGATAGTGGAGTGCAAACCTTTGAGTTTTGAAGTGACCCAGAAACAAATTTACTGTGAATTTACTGTGTTCTAGCTACTGAGATTTAGAGTAATAACAGTTAAATGAGATTCTCTCCTACCTCATAAATCAAAAGAATCTGAAAAAAAAAAACAATCTACATACAATCAAACCATGAAAATACTGTAACACATATGAGAAATCTCAAATTGAAATGAATTTGAGTAGGTTTGATTTGAGAGCTGCAGAAATGCAAAGCTCCGAAAAGAGCAAAGTGAATTTGTATTCCTGGACTGATAATCAATAAATTATAAACTGAGGGGAGGAGCATAAAGAAATTGTTTTGTGAGACTGAAAATATCTTGTCATAACCACTACATTTTTACTTCATCTATTTTTCTATTCTTTTGGTAACCACAGTTCCTCAGTGAAGATTACAGTACATTATGTCTGGCAAAATCACCACATAAGTTTTAAAAATATAATGTAATATAATATATGACTCTAATAGATGTGGTATTACATTCAGCTCAGTTATACAGGGATGCTGGAAGATATCTCAGAAAATAAGCGTTATTATGTTTGGCTAACAACAGAGAAAATAGAAAAAAATTAATCCTTTAAAGCTCTGATGAACTCACACTTGTTTCCACTGCTCTCATGTACAGTAGACGTACTCCAAATGCTTAGGGCAGTGAGTGTAGGTTAAAGCCAATGGATGGAAATTTTGATGAAGTCTAGATAGAGTGAGGACAGGTCTGTGGATAAAATGAGAAAAATGGCTATGGTTTGAATATTATGTCTATGTGAGTCTGGCACAGTCAGCATGTGAGCACCGGGAATCCACACACACTCATCTGGAGAAAGTTTGAAAATAAGATTTGTTTAGTCAGTGATTCATTGTGCGTGAAACATTTTCCTGTGTGTGAAATGAATGAATGTCCTGCATCTCAAATTCATGACTCACTTGACAAAAACAACAAAAATGTCTTTTCATAAAAATCAACATTTTATACATGTCAAAAAGGGCAGATTTCTTTTTGCAGTTACTAAGCCATTACGCCAACTAATGCAAATGTGCCTAAAGCTGGAAACCTCCACCATCATGTGTCGGGTGCAAATTCAAATTATTTGCACGGCAAATTTCAGGTTCTGTGTATTTTAAAATTTCAAGAGTTTAAGAGTAAAGATCTTGAGGTCTCAAACACCTGTCAAATATAAACAGTATTTATATAAAATTATTTGAAATATCTTTGTTAAACTTTGTGAAAAATATCCAAACTCTTATTTTGGACATTTGTGCTTGTCATTCTTTTATATGATTAATACCAACAAATCAAAAGAAAGCAAATCAGCTAACTTGAATCTTAATGCGCAGGGCAGAAGTGACACTCCCAGTCTCGTTGTGTCCTAAATAAATGACAATAAAGGCTTTCTGTTCTATTCTTTCAATTGTAAAGTGTCACTTTGGACATATTTTCCATTCTTTTCTGACATTTATGATTTATATGGAAACTCCATTTAAGTAATAATGAAGATAATAATGAGCCACCATTTACACCAGATGAATACCTTAAACAATGTAGCTGGTGAATCAAAAGCTTAGTTTGTTTCAGACCATTTATCCTCGTTAAAGCCATATGATGTCAGCTACGCTCTCTATGTAGCTTTGGCACTTCCTAGTCAACTCAGATTTTCAAGTGTGAGAGAGTGCTTGTGGGAAACCTATCCATGCAATGTGAAATTCAGAGTAAGTCACCTGTTCACACCCAGTTCTGAGAGTGGCATCTGAATTCCTGGTAGCCACTGATGTTTTGCTATTGTGTTAATCTAAGTTCAGACCATGAGCATGGACAGTAATTTCCCCATGTCTTAGTTTTACATTCATTATCATCATCATCAGTGATGAGGCTGAAAAAAAGGGGGTGGAGAAGTACGATAACACATGATGCCCTGATTTTAATCTGCTTGACAGACGTTAAGAGTTTAAAAAGACCCCAGACTCACGCGTATGTCACGCTGTGAGTGTGTGTGTGTGAAGTATTGTGCAACATCTTTTTGCGTAAGAGGAAGAAGGGAGTGACGGGACTGTTGATGGCAGAGTCGTGTGTCCACCGCTGTTGCTACTATCAGAGCCATTCATAAATACTACTCGTACTACTCAGCCCAAAAATATGCAGTTTTCATGTGGGCAGCCCCGCTTCACTCATTCAGCTTCAGTGGGAAAAAATGACGCACACTTTTAAAACACTGATCTGTTTCAACCTGCCACAGGGAGGAGCTGAAGGAGCACAGAGCGCACCACAGGAAAAGGAAGACCCTATATGTCAGTGTTGGTCAGCTTTTTAGTCATCATTTAAATAAACAAATTAATTAATTATTATTTATCATAATAATGCAGGTATACATAAATAAATAAACAAATAAATTCATTATGTACTCACAAATATACATAGTCATGGTAGAAAAGTTTTAAAATGTAAACTCTAAAAGTTAAAATCTAAAAGTGGAATTTTGTTTGTTTGGTTATTGTGGCCTTATAAGTCTATAATGTTGAATAATTTACTGGTTCTGGAAAATAATGCATTTCAATAATCAAGCTATAACACTGGGACATATGGATGCGATTTCAATATTTTTTGTCAGAATTTGAAAGCAGAAAGTGGGATGAAATTCAATCCTTCTTAAAAAGTCATTTTGTGAGCTGCATATAATCAGTATGAAAGTAGAAGAAATTTGATTTCCATAATTAAAAAACTGTGACATAAAGAAAGCAAATATCAACAATTTAACGCAGGAGAAGCAGCTGAAAGTGTAAAGGTCTGTATGAAATAAAAAAAAAACACACAAAAACAATAGCACCGCAGTAGCAAGTTCTGAGTTACAGTGACTAAATAAATACATACAAATTACGTTTTGTAACTCGCTGTGTTACTAGCTGTGAGTACTTCCATGGTTTTGAAATGTAGCAATCACAAATAATAAAGGGCGCTCCTTAGCCACAACCTGTTTGTGTGACTCACAAATGCAATAATAAGCATCCCAGAGCAGCTTAGACCTTTTCAAAAAATCTCAAAATCTATTCAGTAATATCAGCCAAATGCAGCTTTCACAGAACAGCAGAGTGAGACAGCAGCTCAAGTCTTGCAGCTGTCAACCCAGGAGCCCAGACACCAGATGAAACATCAATACTGAGCACTTTTTACTGCTCTGATATTTGATCGTTTGCAAGTATTAGAGAGTAAAGAAGGTTAAACAAGAGAAATAATAGAAATACCATCAGTATGCATGGAGCTACATACAAGAGAGAAACCCTATGTTGAAAAGTGTGAGGAGCCTTCAATTTCTGATTTTTTTTTAATCTCATCCCTCTTCTATGTTTCTGCACAGTTTTTCTTATTTTTTTTATTTCATTCTCAAATGACAGCTGAAGCTGTCACAATTTCAAAATAATATATAAAAGAAATGTACGCAAATGACTAGGAACAGCTGTCTACATTGAACAACCTTTAGTTATATACACTATATTGTCAAAAGTATTCACTTGTCTGCCTTTACATGCATGTGAACTTGAGTGACAGGATTCTGTGTAGGATTCTGTGCAGGCCAGTCAAGTTCTTCCACACCAAACACTCATCCATGTCTTCATGGACCTGCTTTGTGCACTGGTGTACAGTTATATTGGAACAGAAAGCACCACCCCCAAACTGGTCCCACAAAGTTGGGAGCATGAAATTGTCCAAAATGTTAAAATTCTGTCTTGGTATGCTGGAACATTAGGAGTTCTATTCACTGAAACTAAGGGCCCAGCCAACGTCTGAAAAATAACTCATAATTCACTGAGCTCCTGAGAGTGACCCATTCTGTCACAAATGTTAGTAGAAGCAGTCTGGATGCCTAGGTGCATGGCTTTTAGTGATGGGAATTCCGACTCTTTTCAGAGAGCCGGATCTTTAGGCTTGGCTCCCAAAGAAGAGCCGGCACTTTTGGCTCACAAGTGGCTCCTCAGATTTTACTTAAAAAAAAAAGAAAAGAATTACTAATGTAACAACATACATTATATCAAACATTTCTTTATATAGTCAACATATAAACATAATAGTGTGGTTTCCACAAAAAACAAATTAACAAAAAGAAGAAATGAACGAACAAATGAAAAGCAAAAAGAAACGTTCCACTGTCAGGAGCCCGCTCTCGTCGTTCACTTCAAAGAGTCGTCTCTTAGAGCCGGATCATTCGTAACTGACCCATCACTATTGGCTTTATACACCTGTGGCCATGGAAGTGATTGGAACACCTGAATTCAACGATTTGGATGGGTGAGTGAATGCTTTTGGCAATATTGTGTATATGTCTTTTCATAATTTCATAGCTATAGATCAGTTCAACAGTTTCACTCTCCAAAACGCTCTTGCACTAGGCATCATGCAGAATATACCATCTAATTGAATATATGCCAAGCCCACAGGTGAAAGTCCTGAGTATAAGAATTGTAAAGCGTTATTTATACATCTTGAGTGCAACAGCAAACATTTTGTGAACATGGAAGAACAGCTTAGATCAGCATTTTAAAGGGGCAACAGCCTGCCTATGAAAGAGGAGCAATGTGTAGCAATGCAGCAAGGTGAAGACAGACAATGGATGTTTGCTGAAGAGCGCACAGGAGGACTGAGGAGTACAATTACTTTAGAAGGAAGAAGATTAGGTCAAAGATTTAGAAGGAAGAAGATTAGGTGTGAGGCTGATGAGAATCTGTGCCAAATAGAACAGGAGTGACAGGATATCTCAGCACTATTTATAACTTTAGTTTATTATTACACTTTTTTCCCTGTAACTATAGTTTTCTGTTACCAGAGAATATTTACCTTGATACGCATGTAGACAATTAGAAAAAACTAGAAAATTCTAATTTGGTACACGAGGCATTTAATGTCAATAAAAGCACACAGGACAAGACATTTGTGAAATTAGAACATGATGAATATACTTCTAGAGTGCACTTTTGAAAAAAAAAAAGGTGGTTTTTTGGAGAGTAAAACTATTCAATTTCTAATGTATACAGCTGCCAATTTTATGTTTATGTACCGTCATATCATTTGAGATTTGAGCCGAAGAATGAGAAATATGGAAATATATACTAGTACTATAATAATAAAGTAAAATTAGTATACTAATATTGCAGTTTGTAGGTAAGAAGAAGATAATTTCTTGGAAAGGAGGCTTTCGTTATTTTTCAGGTAAATCTCCCAGATTTCTTCCGCTTGCACACTTCACTGCCTCCACTCCCTTTCCTGTTGTTTCATACTTCTACCTTCGCCAGCTGTCTTCCGCTTAGGCTCAGCGTATTTACATGGCTGACAGTGATTCATCCACTGTATACGCAAATTCCCGGCTGCGGGTTTCCTCAACACTTTTTGAGGCATACAGACCAAAACTGTAGTAGTTCTCCAACTACATACATAGTGTAAAAGAAAAAAAAAAGAAAAACTTAACTTGTGAGAACTTAAAATATCAAGTCAGCTGGGAGAACGGAAGGAAGCAGCTGAAAGTTTTTGTTATCGGTGCAAGATGCTTTTTGTTTATGCAAAAGAATTTTTGTGTTTTTTGCAGCTAGAAATGTGTAAACCTTCACAAAGTCTACAACAGACAAAAGCTGAGAAAACCCAAAAAGCTATTGAAACAAGTTGCCTTGACAGAGTTTTCACAACTTTTTTTTCTTCTTGTACATGACTTTAATGACACTACTTAAAAAATTATGCCAATGGAGCTTTTTTGCCATATGGGGACATCTGGGTGGATGGATGGATGGAGGCAGTAGAGCTGAGAACTTTTATAGTGTTAAATGCTCATATACCGGAGACAGGGTGGCACTTATCGGTTCTCATCACACTGTGAACTATATTTCGCAGAATATTTGCAGTAATGTGTGTTCAGTGCTATATGTCTGTCTGTCTGTTAGCGAGTGTGCAAAAAATACCAAGTGAAATTGAATGAAACCTGACTGACAGGTCAACCATGGGCGAGAAGGAAAACCTATATGTTGAAAGGCATCTTTTTCTTTGAAAGTGGCCTCCGTCGGTTGTCGCATCCCTTCTTTTTTATATTTCTGCCTTTGAGAAAATAATGACCCTTTATTGCTTGCGTCAGTGTGTGCTACATTCAAAATGTCAGAAATCGTATGACATTACCTCTTCTTTGTACTGTAATCCAAAGCCACTGTTTTCCTTTTGAAGTAATGACATGCTTTGAGCAGAGCGTTCTCTACTTTGTTACCTGTCAACTAATGTGTTGTGACAACAGCACAGAGATTACATGTCATGGAAACCTCTAGAGGACCTTCTGTTTTGTATGAAGCCATTGTTTCTGAAATCAGGTCCAGGGTTACCATGACAGGCACTATCCTGTT
This sequence comes from Andinoacara biseriatus, assembly GCA_015108635.1. NCBI lineage: Eukaryota > Metazoa > Chordata > Actinopteri > Cichliformes > Cichlidae > Andinoacara > Andinoacara biseriatus. The sequence continues at coordinate 60,342 of VUQJ01028315.1, read as the reverse complement.
TTTTGCAGTAAGTCACTAACCCAATACTTGTATCCTGACAAATGTCCATCAGCAATACAGCCCGATTTTTCTTCTGTTGTCTCATTGAGTTTTGGCACAAGAATACCAAGGTTGATTTTTTTTATTGCACTTTAGAAGAGTGACTTAAGGGTTTCTTCCTTCCGGCTCATTTTTTGATCGAAGAGGGTTAAGAGATAGATTTAATGACTGAAATTCTCTTTGTTGTGTAATTCCCTGAACTGTGCAAACAACTAACAGCTGGAAATTAGAGGTATATTTGTGGCTAAACACGCATGTCCAAACAAGTCCATTCATACTTTGCCTATGAAGAAAGAGTTACTGAATTTCAACTCACATCTAACACATGCACCTGCACCCACGTGCGCGCGCGCACACACACACACACACACACACACACACATCAAAGCTGGAATCTGGACACTAATTAAGGATTGCCTTTCCGAATATGCTTCCAATCAAACTGAGTGTTCTGCAAATGTCCTGCCAAACCTTCAATCTCTGTGGCGTCTATTCATTCAGCTTCCAACACAAACAATGACATAATTTAATTTAGATGAACAGGGTGAGATTAAATAAGAAGTAAATTTCATTTCGTCTATGTGAAAATGTAGTGAGTGGTCTTCTAACCAAGAATACATCGAGAAGAAAGTAATATATGTGCAGCATATCGTTTACAGTGTTTCTGCTTCTGTAATTTACTGCTTCTTCACTGGGCCATTGTGATCGAGTTTGTTGGCGACCATTTCGCTCAAAGTTTTATTTATTTATTTACGGTAACACTTTTGGAAATTTGAATAATGTTTAAATAAGTAAAATACTCAATATATAGAAGAATCCATGAAAGGGCAAAAGAGATAAATATGACAGACATTTAAGATGTGTCACCAACTGAATGCTCCAGGCATCATTACTAATAGAAAAGAACTGATGATCTATAACTCTATTGGCTTACTCACTACAACACTGTCTAAGAAACAAGATGACAGTGACAACAAGTCACCGTCTGTCTTAATGACAGACGGTGGCACTAGTAATTAATGTTTGCTCTAATATGAGAAATGCCTAATGGTGATGTCATCTTCATATTTCATTGCTCTATCCTTTGTTTTACACATGGATAAAACCTTACTGTGCAGAGGAATTTTTGCCACAACCTGTCAAATATCGGCTATGTGCATATTTTTTATGATTTATGTTTTCAACTAAAGAGAATTAGAAAAATGTATTGCCGACTAACCAACAACAAGGGGTTTGTAAAGAAGCAGCACACGACTCCCTTAAAAAACACATACTGTTGCTGTACAAGTTACACAACCAGCATGTATAATGTTGTTTCCTTTTTGGGGGTTTGTGAATGTATGTTTGGTCAGAGTCAGTGCTAGTTCCTCATTTTCTACAGCTATAGGCTTACCTCCAGAGGCTGTTTTTCAGAGCTATAATTGACCATTTACTACTTGTAAATAGTATTCAATCAACATCTTGCCATAATTTTGATCTGTTAGCTGTTAAGTTCAGTTGTTCACATTGTGCTTCACTTGCAAACATGTTAGAGCAAATCTCCCTTTTTCCTAGCTGATGATAAGGTGTTACACACCTTAGTTAACAGTATTTGTCAGATAGTTAAATTTTAGTGAAGCGTAAATACGGAAACAAACTTATCTTCTAATCTCTACAAGTCACAATCTTTAATCAAAGTGTTACCAAATGGACTCTCTACCAGCCATCCCTCTCTCATTTCTTGACAGGCGTTTTAAACCATTAGTTCAGCATTTAGAGAAATCTGTTACTATGCTTCCTTGCTGAAAATTATATGAGAAGATCAATACCTGCTTTGTTGGTGGAAAAGCAACCAAATCTGCTTCTTCTAATAAAAGCCATTCTTTCAGAATATTTATTAAATGCAACAAGGAAGTGAAACTAGGAAGCCTGGCCTCTTTGCTACAAAGAGTATGAGGTGGAGGATCAGGGTCGTGGGTGTAGTGCTGACCCTCAAAGCTCACCTAACATAAGAACCTCTCCATCATGTCTGCAGGTGTCAGTATCACACATGGTATATAAAAGATGGGCGTAGCTTTCGGTTTTGGAATGTGAAGCAATTGTAAAAGTGGCTTAAACCTGCATGTTTTTCAATGGATGCCAAAAAAAGAGAAATTCACGCTATTTCTTAATTTATTACAATTATGGCCTCATTTTTGGTGAACAAAACAAAACAAAACAAAAAAGAAAAATATAGTAATGGCCAATATGCTCAAGTCCAAGCTTCAAAATGAACGAATGGGTGATGACACAGTGGTTAGCTTTCATATGAAGACTGTGGAATACTAGCCCTGCTGTTTGCCTCAGTTAGCATTAATATTTTGTTATATTTTGATGCCATATCACGGATATTATTGGACAATAACTGTCTGATTTTATCCATAATATGGCATCAAAACTGGCATCGAACTGATATTACAGTATGTATTATGTCAGTTTTGTACCAGGGTAGCCAGTGTTAGTATGTGTCTGAAAGGCATAAAATGGGACTATAGTTAATGTTGTGTATCAATTAATGGCTTCTGATTTTTTTCCCTCATTGCCTAAAATTGTTTTCTGGAAAGGATCCCTTTCATTTCAGATTTGTCTACAAAGTACTGAATCATAAATAAGATCCTCTCATAGCATTTGACAAAGTACGTTTACACCAAAACAACTACACAATACACCATTGCATAAGAAGAGTAAAAGGACAAGAATCCAATGGTTCCCTTTGAGCAAGCACTTGGACAGTGTGGAAACCCGATAGTGACCAATACACATTTTAATGTACATGGCCAATCTGCAGTGTTTTAATGTAGATCTAAAAAGACTGTTTGAATCTATTTTTGAGCTTGTATCTTCTTGGGAATTCATGACCGGGCTTGCATAGCCCATACCTGAAATTCTTGTGTTTCGGGTTTCAAAGAACAATTCTTATCAGTATCAACCTGCTACAGGCAGTTTAGAAACAATGATAATCATCTCAGGTGATGTCATGGAGTGTGTTTCCTCAGATGCTCTTGTATATCCTAGATGACGCCTAGGAAGGACGCTGAAACTAGTGAGTATCCACTAATGACACATAAAGTGACTGCATGGCCGTGCTAACAGCTGTTTCGTGTTTTTATCCTTCATGTTTTCTCATCCTATAGCATACTGAAGTGTTGATGCAAAGGCATGTAGCAGGCTTTCGGCCTGTACAACCTTAAAAGGCTCTGTTACACACAGCAGGAAATTCCTGTAATGTACACATGTGGTGAAACATTGAGTTCGATCAGAAATGGAAACAATCAGATGCCAGGCATGCCTCCTCGCTGACAGTCACTATAACACACAGATTATGAGGGTCACCCTTTGCCGAGAGTTAAAACAGTGGAGCCATATTTGGTATCTTTCTTTGTTTCTATTTTCTTAGTACAGATTTCACTTATTCTATATTTTTCAGTGTGTAATCCATAAAGATCAACTTATTTCCATGTTGGCCCTTTTAGAAGCACTAAATTGTGGTTTTCTAAATCGTCTTTTTGCTCTTCAAATATTTTTTTTTTCAACAGGGAGGTTTACAATCCTAGCAATCCTCGGTGTGCACGTTATTAGGTATCACACCTTAGCAATGTCTCACAGGCCTTGTCTTACGACAGTAACTCTGAGCTAATTGCAGTGCGTTCGTCAACGTGTGGAAAAAAAATGCTGCATGTCACAAAGTGTGCATGTGAAACCATGATTGCTCGAAAAAGAATGACAGTGACAAACGGAGTCGTTCCTGTGACAGATAGGTTGCCTTAACTGTGCCAAAACATTTGTCTTCGTCACGGTCGAGACTCACCATTAGGTGGAAGGAAATATCTGAGTCCTCCTACCAGCATACAGGTGAGCAAGGTTGGGAAAATCTGCGGCTACAGTCACATAGACTGTCATTGATAGTTTTGCCTCAGTTGGTTTTCTCACAAGCTGTTCTGAGGTCATTAAGAAAACTTGCAACATTGTTTCACACTTTATTGAATAAACATACGTGTTTCTCACAACACATTATTGCTCAGCCTAAACAGCTGACAATGAGAAATCTAATCAATCAATAAATAAATGGATGAGTTCCACAGAATACAAATCATTAACTATTCTGATAGGGGATTAATCAGTTTAACTAAGTCACTTTTTTCAAGCCATTTCTGGGTAAAGATGGACCTTTGTAAAGAGTAACTCAATCATGTTTTACTTTTTTCAGAATTGTAAAGCTGTTCACTATTTGGAACTTACAGTAACTTTAGATGTCATATTTAAGAATGGTGAACTTCTTTACTTGTAAGAAGTTTTCTATAAATTCATCTGTACCCGAGTTGAAATGTGCTCAACCAGTCGGAGAACAGTATAGGCGTGCTGTACGTATTTGGTTTTTGATGGTTCAGTGCCAGCATCTCACGTGCTGAGGCGGCCAGCACCAGCTCCCATTTGACCCCAGTTACTGCCACCTGCACAGCATCACGTAACTCTGGTCTTGGTCACAGTCTCCACACAGGGTCCGATTCCAGAGAGGTCCAGAATCGGTCAGAGAGAAAGCGCTCTCCTAATCTTCTCCCGAATCAGCGCCCACGGCCTGCTCATTCTCATTAAACCCGCACAAAGCAAGATGCGTTCCCCTGCTCTATCTCATAGATCAAGACCTGACCATGCCACACATTGATGCACAATAGAATGATAAAACTCCCCCTGAAAGTGGGGGAAACAACTAATATGCACACACAATCAGGTCATTTTCATGTGGTGATGCTCCAAGTCCCTCTGACGGGAAATCCTACGCCTCTCACTTTGAAGTACAGGACAAAGACTGTGTGATTGAGGACTAACTGCCCATGACATTAAGTTA
>VUQJ01028315.1:0-13195 GCA_015108635.1 Andinoacara biseriatus | reverse complement strand
TCTTTCCCCCCACTTTTTTTTTTTTGGCAAAGAGCAAAATGTTTTTTTGCATTTAATAAAAAGAGTTAATCAGCAGTTCTGCGGCATTTGGTCATATAAGCGAGCAGTGGCACGATATGACGTACACAGCAGATGAAAGCAGTTATTTTAGGTTTTCCAAAGAAGTGAGTTACTGTCAGAAAGAAGAAAGTGCACCTGCAGAAGCAAGCAAGCAAGCTGATGGGAAGTGTAAGGAAAGAGCAATGCATTTTCTTTTTTTTGTGCAAGTAATCCAAAATGAATCAGAATGACACAGTAGCAAATGGTGGTATTAAATTGCAGGGTGTTTAAATATTAAACAGTGCTGGATTCCATTCGTATTTCGCCACTGCTGATGAGGTGCTGACAAAGAGAGGAAGACACCTACCAACACACGGTCGTCCTACTCCCTGCGATCTGAAACCACGTGGACAGGTACAGTGGTAGCTGCCTCTGGTGTTCTCACAGATCTGGTTGTATCTGCACTGATGGGTGCCGTCTCTGCACTCATCAATGTCTACAACAGGCCACAAGAGACCAACATGCATCAAATCCACTGTGCTGAATATAAATATTTGATCTCTTGCTTAAGGTGGCTGGACACTCACCAACGCATGTTCCATTCCCACCCTTGGTCATACCACTGGGGCACAGATCAATACAGATGTAACCACCCCGTGTGTTTTTACACTGCTGATCAGAGCGGCAAACCCTCTGCCTGCACTCATTTATATCTGAAGTAAACAGAGAAAAAGGAAAAAAAAAAATCCCAAATAAAATTACTTTTCTTGAGGAAGCAAGCTTTAATTTAAACTTCAAATGACTTCAGCCAAAATATAGCATGCACACGGTTTGGGGATCTAGATTTAGTGGTATATTTTATTATTATATGTAGAACATTAATAGAGAGGAGTGGATATCTCACCTATGCAGCGTCTGTTCCTGAGATGAAAGCCTGGCTCGCAGGCACAGCGATAACTACCAATGGTATTCAAGCAGTGCTGATTGCATGGGTTCGACTCCTGGCACTCGTTCACATCTGAGCAACATGCACATTTTATTTAGAAAACCAAATCAATAAAAAAAAAGAATACAGTACTTAGTTACATGTGTCGACAGACCTGTGCAGCTGTACCCATCAGCTGTTCTCCTAAAGCCACGCCCACAGCGCATGACGCATCTGTAAGAGCCAATGGTGTTCTCACAGTCTTGTCCATCATGGCACACATTCCCACCCAGTGAACACTCATCGATGTCTAAACGAGAGGAGAGCAGTGGCTTAACAGTGAGTTACTTCTGTGTTGATAATCCTTAAATTTACTCTGAGTTTGGTCATGTATGTGGCTGAGTGTTTTGTACCCTGGCAGGTTCTCCCGTCAGCTGAGATGGTGAGGCCTCGGGGACAGGAGCAGTAGTAGGTGCCCATGGCATTGTGGCAGGCATGTGAACAGGGGTTTCCAACCTCACATTCATTCTCATCTGCACCACAGAAAAGATAGATTTACCTAATATAAAGCGCCTTGAGGTGACTGTTGTTATTTGGTGCTATAGAAATGAAATCGAATTGAATTGAATATGGAAACAATCAGAAAGAGGTGATTTCTGCAGTTCTGCAGTGCAGTTTTGGGTTGTGGAGTATGTATTACCTGCACAGTAAGGCCCAGCAGCCACCAAAGTGAAGCCATGAGGACACTGGTTACTGCGATCACCTGGAGTCACATTAATGCAAGTGCAAATGAAGCTTATGTTCGATAAATATAACAAGTATTCTAAGTTTAAGCATCTTTTTAAGCTCACCCTTGGTGATTCTAGCTTGTATGCCATACTCCAACACCTCCTCCAGTGGGTTGTAGCGTGCACTGATGGTTGTGGCCTTCAGCGTTTCCACCAGGTAAGGCATCTTCCCCTTGGACAGGTCATAGGAGATGGTGTGGTTCCAGGAGTAGGGCACGCTCTCCCTGTCGATGCTGAACATGCGAGTGGACAGAGCGTAGAGCTGGCCTGGACCCGTCTGGATGTAATCCTCTGTGTAGTTCTGAAAAAACAAAACGGTGTGGATGTGAGGGATTATTATAATTTTGTTGTGTAACTTACAGTAGTTGTTGACAGTTTTCATAACACCATTAACATTTTAAAAGAGTTTACTGTCTGTCTGACCTTAATTTTACAAGACAGGGCCTTGATTTGCTAGTGGGAAGCTTAGAGATGAGATTTGGCTGAGAAAAAGCGCACAATGATAAAGTGATGCTTGTTTTAAATCAGTCTTTACTGTAATAGATTATCTCTCGTACGGTTTAAACGTTTAAACCGACTTCTAAATGATACCGGAAACCTCCACAGATATATCCAAAGATATATATGTTTTGGTTGTAAACAGGCCAATAAATATTTATTTATATGATTTTTAATGACACACTAAATGAAATGTTCTAAATTCTAAGGTGTGTTGATGACAAACTTTAAATGCTCTTTAAACAATCCATATGTTATTTTATTTGTTTTGATGTACACCCAAAACATGTGACTTAGTAATATTTTCATTGCTTTTTTGTGTACCTTGATGCTGATGTGAGCATGTGAAGGCAGCTGTAGGATGTGCCCATTCACAACAATATCCAAAAGCAAAGCTCCATCAGAGTCCAGGCCCCTGGCAATGTGGGTCATCCTCAGGATCTCACCTGGCAACGTGCAATCACATCACATATCTTTATACAGCACACATTTCTGTAAAGATTACATGACTCTACATGCAGCCCACGAAATCCTACCTGTGGCAAACTCAACCTGCGTCTCTCGCTTGAAGATACCCCCTGTAAGTGTATAACCGTTGACCGCCTCTCCAACTTCATGTGCAGTGGTCCAATAGACAGGGTTCAAGATGGAGATGAGCTTCCTCATTGCAGGACCTTGAATTAAAGGTCTTAAATTTATTATGAGTTCAAGAGAACAGTGGCCTTTTGGATGGAGGCAGGCAGGATTTAGTGTTCATCATATAACATCTAAAAGGAAAAAACTCATACAACCAAGCTAATGTAAAACTGACCTAATGTCCTTGGTACATTAGAGATTGTGGCTTTGATAATTCTGCTGCCAGACTTGCTGTCAGTGATGGTGGCATTGAGGATGGCGATGCCGAACTCAATATCGTTAATGTTCCCTACAATGGTTCCTCGGGCCTTCAGGGGCCCACCTGATCAAAAGAAAAATGTATTTGGAAGATAAATACTACAAATGCATACAGGACTACACATGCACATGATCGTCCACGCCATTTTTTAAAAGATGCTTTACCTGGGCAAGCTTGAGTATTACACCTGGACAGCTGAGTAGAGTCTCCTGGACATGGCCGGCCACCATTACTTGGAGACGGACTGTCACAGAGTTGAACACGTGTCCACTCTCCTCCTCCACAGGAAGCAGAACATTCCCCCCATGGCTGCCATGGACCCCAGTTACCGTCAGCTGCATGGATACAAGTAGAACAAGGGTAGACATAAATCACAGAAACTGAATAGTTTTAGGGGTAATTTAGTCTTTTTGGAGATACCTTAAAAACAACAAGTCATGGAAACTTCACTTCAGTAGCATTTTAGGCACTTGTATGACCCCTGACCCTGATGCGGTCACAAACAGGCTGACTCACTGGGGCACTTGACGGTGCTGCATCTTTGTATCTGTGTATCAGCTCCTGCACAAGCTCTCCCGCCGTAGGCAGGTTGGGGGTTGTCACAGGTCCTGTGGCGCCTCATCTGACCTCCGTTGCATGTCTTGCTGCAGCTGCCCCAGCTGCTCCACGGACCCCAGTTACCGCTGACTAACACATAACATTGCAAAATGACAGATCCGCAAAAGAAAAGAGATCAATACACAGATATAGTAATGACCGAAGCCATATCAAAGCAGTAATTAACAGCTCAAATAACTCACTGGGGCAGGGGTCGCTGTTACAGAAGTCAATTTGCACATTGTTGCCCTCACACTGTCTGCCACTGTGCTGAGGAGCGGGGCTGGCACAGAGGCGTGTCCTCTGTCTAGTACCACCCCCACAGGAAACACTGCAGGCTCCCCAGCTCACCCAGGATGACCACTTTCCATCCACTGGAGGACACAAGAAGAGAAGAATCACAAAGTTCAGCCACTCTGGATACATTTGAAATCTGATTTGTGTGATGAATCCAATATCTCGGACAGAGCAGAGATTTTTTTTCAAAGCTTTATCCTGTCCTTACCAGGACAAGGTTTCTCCTTGCACATTTGTGTTTGGGTGTCTGTGCCCACACACTGTGACCCATCATATGCTGGAGGAGGGTTGTTGCACAGCCGGATCCTGGACTGCATGCCCCTACCGCAAGTCTCACTGCACGGGTTCCACTGTAGCCAAGAACCCCAGTTTCCTCCCACTATAAAAGCATAGGTTTACAGTCCATTATAAATATATATATATATATATATATATATATATATATATATATATATATATATATATAGGGGGAAAGTCAGAGAGATGGAACAGTCAAGATGCTTACAATGCGTAAACTACAGCCTGCCACAGCCAAAGACATTCTGATTTTAAAATTGCTACATGCAGAGGCAGCTACAAACTTTCAGCCTGCAGAAACTATGAGCTGGAGTTTCATTAAAAAAAAGTGTAACTATAATATCAAGATAATTATACTGGAACAAATACCCTCAAATTAAAACTCTCCATATCATCAGTGGCTCTGTTGTTTTTTAGATATACACCCTCCATTTTAGCTGTTATAGTTTCTAATAATTTCTCTTCCAAATGAAGGAGTCTCTGTATGTGTGTCTGTTTTATTTGTCATGATATCCATGTATCCAGTTCAGTTGAAATGTTGTTGGTGATGAGGGGTGGTCTCATTTAGTGGGTCTTTTTCTAATGAATCACAACGCATACACACCAGCGAGCGCAACACGAGTTTATGGGAAAACGCATTTTCTCACCTGGACATGGTCTGACTCTGCACATGATGACCTCCACTGCCTTTCCCTCACATGGCCTGCCTCCATGCTGAGGTGGAGGGTTGCTGCAGGTCCGGATCCTGGTTCTGTTGCCCTCACCACAGGTACGTGAACACTCCTCCCAGAGAGACCATTCTGACCATTTACCATCCACTGTCCAGGGACAAGAGTACAGATTTGGTACCACATGTGGTATATGAATACAGTCTCCTTTGCAAACACGTCTAGGCCCTGCTTTTTGCAAACACTCTCACCTGGACAGGGTTTTCCCTGACAACTGCGTGTCTCTGTGTCTGATCCTGCACAATGACGGCCCCCATTGGCAGGTAAAGGGTTGTTACACTGCCTGAGCCTCTTCTGGGTACCAACACCACAGGGCACACTGCAAGGACCCCACTCTGCCCACTCAGAGAAGCCTCCATGGACTGTAAAACACATTAATGAACTTTGCAATTTGGCATTAGGTCCCTCTCAGCATGTCTTTGTTTTCTCTTTCACTGAGAAAAAAGACACTAAAATATTGAAAGCACATTAACCTTTTCCCTTTTCCAGCTTTTATTTAAATCACACAGAAGGTGAAACATTTATTACAAAAGTAAATGGAAGCTGAAAAACTGCTCACCCCGTACAGTAAGAGTGACCTTGACCAGCACTGATCCAAGCAAGTTTCTGGCCACACATTCATACTCAGCTGTGTCCTCCTTCTGGGCACTGCTGATCCTAAGGGATCCATTGGATAAGGCAGAGAAGCGGTTGTTGCCCAGAAGGGGGCGCCCCTGACGGGACCACTCTATCATGGGTGTAGGCTCACCCTCCGCCTGACAGTTTAGCACAGCTGTAGTGCCAGCATCCACTACTGTCTCCACGGGTTCTGCAATGATTGTGGGTGCACCTGGAAGAGCAGTGTGCTTCTATCAGATCTGTCACTGTAAAAAAATTTGCATTTTCATTAAAAATAATATTATTGAAACTACTGCAGACCAACACAGTCACTCACTGTGTAAGGTAAGTGTGACACTTCTCTCCACCACACCAGCATCATTTGTCGCCACACACATGTAGATTCCTGCATCTTCACTCTGTCATACAGATTGAAAATGAAATCACTGAACCACAAGATCCTTCATTTTTGTATTACATAAAGAGGTCTCAGCATTATGTGTTTTCATACCACTGTGCCATAGATGGCCAAGGAGCCATTGTCCAGTTGACGTATTCGGTTGCTGATCTGGATGTTTATTCCATTTTTGCTCCACTGGATGATCGGCAGTGGGTCTCCTCGAACCTCACAGTTCAGGATTGCATTACCACCCAGAGGCTCAATGTGGTTGGAGTGAAGGTCCCCATCAATGATAGGAGGCTCTGAAAAACAGGCAGATCAGGCCAAGTTTAGAGCAGCAAATGAGAGATCGAGCATCAAAAATAGTTCACAAAAGCGTGCTTTTACCTTTGACATAAACAAAGGCCAGTGACTTGATGGTTCCTACATCATTTTCTGCCACACAGGTGTAGGTGCCGGAGTCGTCTTTGCTCACTCTCTCGATCACCAGCTCACTGTGACCATTCATTTGATCATAGTGAACTAAATGGCATCAATGGCAGAAATTTTTTTTTTTTAGAAAGAATAGAAAATAATGAAACAAAACCACTCTATTTCTTAATTAGTCATACCTGGGACAATGTTGTTATTAAAGGCCCATGTGATTCTGGGCAGGGGGATACCACTGACTCCACAGGACATGACAAGGCGCTCTCCTTTGTTGAGGGCCACATCCCCGAGCAGCTCGGTGAAGATGGGATGAGTATGAACCACCAGCGTTACAGTCCAACTGTCCTGCCCGACTGAATTAGTGGCAACACAGGTGTAACTTCCCACGTCTTCAGGCTGGTGCACCAAGAGGAAGGGGATGATGGGAAAGAAAGTTTTTCACAGCCATCTTTTTTAACACAAGACAACCTCATTCATTAAAAATGTGCAGAATTATCAAAACAAAATACAATTAGGTGGTTTATTTATTTTTTTACCTGAGCATTGTCAATAACCAGCTCACCGGATGGCAGGATTGTATACTCGCCCACGCTTTCAGTAAGAGGACTACCTTCCTTTTTCCAGGACAGTTTTGGCAGAGGGACACCTTCTGCCAAACACACAAGCTGGACCTGACTGTTTTCCACCACGACAATCTCCTGTTCTCCACCCCGAATGAAGGGAGGAACTAAAAAGACAAAGGAGGAAAAAACCAAATCACTCTTTTTTTTGGTTTGGTTTGCTTTTGTTTGTCATATGTTTAGGTATGAGTAATATAAAATCATAAAAATGATTTCTTGAAAAGACATTGTTCTTCCAGTGCGAGTGTTCTTAAATTTATAAATGGTGGAACTAGTAATGTTTTAGAAATCCATCCATCCATCCATCCTTGGAGCCTATCCCAGTTGTCAGAGGGCAAGAGGCAGGGTACACCCTGGACAGGTCACCAATCTGTTGCAGGGCTTTATAGCAACCCTTTAAGGTTGAATGTGTTATAACACAGGTTATGGTTAACCATATGCCTCCTGAGACATCAAAAATCTAGTGTTATGTGTTGAATCATGTGGTTTAAATGTGTGTTGACTGGAACCTACTCTGTACAGTAAAGCTCATTTCCAAGCTGGCAGTGCCCGCTGCATTGGCGGCAGTGCAAGTGTACCGTCCGGCATCGCTTGGCTGAATGAAGGCAATCTGCAGGGATCCTGAACTGAGCACCCTCTGGCGTACAGTTTCACTCAGCACATGTCCATCTTTATGCCATGTGACCGAGGGGGGTGGGGAGCCGTCAGTTTGGCAATGCAGCGTCACAGAGGAGTCCACGGGTGCCAAATATTCCCGAGTCTCTGAACTGATCACTGGAGGGACTTCAGGGCACAGTGCAAGCAGAAAAATGTGGCGGCAGTAGATTAGCAAATTTATTGACATTAGAGGAAAAATTAATTTCAGTGTCTTTGGGTGTAGGTTGTACATAACTGGTATGATGATAAAGGAAATATTACTGTAAGTCTGCCCTAAATTGTGGGAAAGTGAAATTGCAACACAAAGGACAATCTCTCCTTCTCTCGGGCATTTTGTACTGCAGTATATTAGATTTTAAGGTATTCTCCCTACTGAATAGTAATCAAGTTACTGTGAAAAATGCACCACCTACCTTGCACTCTGAGTTTGGTTTTGCCCAGCGCAGTGCCAGCAGGGTTTTGAGCCACACAAATGTACGTCCCAGAGTCTGACAAAGAGGTCTTGGAAATCTGCAGACTTCCATTAGGGAGTATTGTGGACCTACCACCTAGTATGACACCAGAGACAAGCTGTCATGACTGATCACTTCTGTCAGCTAACAAACACAGACAGGATTATTTACCTGTGGTTGGTATGTTGATGCCCTCCTTCTGCCAAGTAATGGTAGGTCTGGGTGAACCTGTGGCCCTGCAGGGCAGAGTTATGGGGTTATTCAGGATCACATCCAGTGTGGTTGGATAGGACTCGATCGCTGGGAGCTCTGAGGAGAAGGATTGGAAAACTGTGATGCTCAAACGAAATGAAAAACAACAAATGAAAAACAGCTAAGCAGTGATCCCTGAATGTCTTTAGCTTATTGCAGTGTGCCTCTTCTTATATTGTTTGTCAGGATGTTTGTACCCTGCACAGTCAGCTGGACGTGACGGTGGGTGGAGCCTGCAGCATTCTTAGCCATACATGAGTAGCGTCCAGCATGACTAAGCTCGGCTGAGGTGATCTCTATTGGACCTGAGTGTAGATCAACACAAACAAGGAATAAAATATTTAAAGACAGGCCACAAAATCCTCATTGATACCCAGTCCACCTCTTTTTAATATTTGCAAAGACAGGATTCTGACCTGTTGGCAGGATATTATATCCTAGCCCCTTTTTGGGGAGCTTCATGCCATCTTTGCTCCAGTTGATCGTTGGCTCTGGGATGCCAGATGCAGTACATGCAATGACCACCGGGGACAGCCTGGTTACAACTAACTCTGTGGGTTCATCTGCTATAGATGGAGGAACTAGAGGGACAGATCCAATATGAAATTCCACAATGTAGAATTAAATAGTTTGAACTTGTCACTGATGAAAGATCCATTTAGAAACTATATATTAGAAAGGAAAGAAACTTATTTCACAAAGTGAAACTAAAAAATAGTCACAACAAGAATCTGTAAACAACAGTGTTACCCACCGTTGACAGTGAGGTCAATGGATCTGGAGTCTTCACCTGCCTCATTAGAGGCAACACACCTGTAAACAGCTGTATCCTCCACTGTGGGTGCGATAACTACCAGTGAGCCTGATGACAGTAATCTGGAAATGATTAAGAGGCGTTGCTAGTATTTGTAAACATTTATATATACTTTACATGTGATCTATAAAGATATGGAAAATTAAAAAGATTATATACTGCAAATCAACCAGTTTTAAGACAAGTTTTAAGATCTTTCATTAGGAACGAAAAGGTGAAAAATCCTGAATCAACCTGTATATATTCTGGTTCTGGTCAGTATTTATAAGGCGACCATTTTTTCTCCAGCTGACAGCGGGTTTGGGTATGCCGGTAGCCTCACAAGACAGAGTGGTCTGAACGTTGACTATAACTGTGAGATTGGTGCGACCATCAGCGATGGAAGGAGGCACTAAAAGATGAGGAAGCAATCGTAAAACATCTGTGATTCTTTCAATGCATTCTTGTGTCTTGTATGTGCATATTTACCACCAACCATATACTTGCAGATCCACTCTCTTGTGTTGAGTTCCAGCCTGATTTGTTGCCATACAGAGGTAGGGGCCGGTGTCAGTCACCTGAGCAGAGTGGATGTGCAAAGACCCATCCTCTGCAAAGGTGTACCTGCACACATGTTCACAAGCTGAGTGAAAAACTGAATCTGGCAATATGTGAAGACAGAAAACAAATTTATTATAAAAGTAAGGACTTAAAACAAGGAACCTACCTGGGATTGTTTCCTGCTAATATTGCTCCATGTTTTCTCCAGGTAACCCGAGGTGGTGGAACTCCACTCACTACACATTCAAGCACTGCTGGCTTGTTGATGTGCACTGACACTGTCTGGGGTCCATCCTTGATAGTTGGGGCCACTGAGGTAGACAGGAGTTCATGGTGACCAAGCTTTTATTCAACTCTATAACTAATAAATTAAGGATTTTTTTTAAAGGTACTGTATATAAAAATATAAAAAATTATAATTGTACCATTGACAGTCAGGTTAAACTGCCGCGTGGTCTTGCCAGCAATGTTACTTGCCACACAGGTGTACTGAGCTTTGTCACTGAGCTCTGCCGTGTTGATCTGCAGGTAGCGGCCACCAGACACAATACGCACACGTGCAGAAGCCTAAAATACAGGGAGAAAAAGCTATTTCCCTTGCCAGGTATAATCACAAAGGTACAGTAGTATTCTGTTGTATGATTTCTGACCTGCAGCGGTTGGCCATCTTTGAGCCAGGTCAGCGTTGGAGGTGGAACAGCATCAGACTTGCACTCCAAAGTCACCTGTCTGTTCTGCAGCACTGACACATCTTGAGGTGTACTCTCTCCCGCAATGTTAGGGGGAACTGAAAAGGCAGACAAATGCTCTGTAGTCCTATTTTTTATTTTTAATTCTCAACTGTGTACACATGCGAATGACAAAGGGTAACATTTCTAAAAATTAAATTAAATTCTAAGTCTGATTCTAAGGCAGCAACTGTTTCCACTAAGTTATGGAGCATGCATATTGCAATGTTTTTTACCCACCATGCACTCGAACTAGGAAGTCCTTGTCATCATCTCCTGCTGGACTGTTTGCTAAGCAGGTGTATCTGCCTGTGTCCTCCAGCTGAATGTCAAAAAGTGTGCACAGTGGAAAAATGCACAAAAATGCACAAAAAACCATTATGCAGCTCTTTTTGTTATTATATACAGCATGTAATGGAAGCACACGCTGGCCTCATTTTTAGATACTGTACACCCGTTCAACGGGTCTTTAATGTAAATATCTAATCAGCCATTTAGGTATGTAGACATGGTTACGATGACCTGCTGAAGTTAATGGGAAAGAAAGATGATTTAAGTGACTTTAAACATGGCATGGTTAATGGTCCCAGAAACTGGGATCTACTGAGATTTTCCCACTTGCAAGTTGTACCTAATATATATATATATAAAAAATCACATGATACTGTAAAACTGGATTTCACTTTAACAACCCAGAGTCGCTGACCTGTGCTGAGGCCACATGGAGCAGCTTTCCTCCCTGGAGGAGGCGCAGGCTGTCTGTCTGTGGGAGTGGGCGTCCATCCTTGAGCCAGGTCAGAGATGGTGTAGGTATACCTGTGGCCTCACAGTGTAGCTCCAGGACATTATTAACCACCACAGATACTTCTGCCGGGACACCAGAGCCCTCGATGCGTGGAGGATCTTACAAAGTACAAGTAAACTTTTGTTATTCAGCCATGAATCAAAAGCTGAAGCTGGGCAATAAGATCTATAATCTATCTGCACTCACCCATAACTTTAAGGTTGAAGTGACGGCTTGCTTGACCAGCAGTGTTGTTAGCCGTGCAGGTGTAGCGACCTGTGTCACTGACCTGGGCCTGTCTAATATGCAAGGTGGTATTCGAGTTAAGGACAATGACATGGTGATCAGGGACTAGAGTCACTCCGTCTTTGAGCCAGGAAACAGTAGGGGCTGGGGTCCCATCAGCAACACACAGCAGGGAAACCAAGTTTCCTCTGACTACAGTCACATCCTCTGTGCTCCCTGCTCCATCCAGACCGGGAGGGACTGAGGAGGGTAATTTAACAACTCATTAGCCTTTGTTTCTCAGTTTGACTGGAGGTTATCTGAAAAGTATGAATAAACATGAAAGCTATTCAACTCTAGAACATGCAGGTGGTTATAATTTCTTGCTGAGTTAGCAAGTTTTCAGACTCACCATGCACCTGTAGGTTATAATGTTTGTTGTCAACTCCTGCCCTGTTTGATGCAACACAGGTATAGCTTCCACCATCAGACACTTGGATTCGTGCAATCCTGACAGATTAGAAGGCAAAATGTGTAAATATCCTGGTATTTCTGATGTTTCATATTAACCCAACAATTTCTTTTTTTTATGACACTTTTAATCCACCATTTTTCCAATGCTTCAATTAAGAAATTGTTCCAATAACCATATTATATTTTAAAAAGATAAACAGTACTAACATCTGTTGGCAGAGTATACAGTCAGAAATAAGAATGTCTCACCATTAGTTTACATAAAACACAAGAATATTTCAACATCATCATCATCTATGCAAAGTCCACTGACGTACCGAAGCACTTGTCCGGCAGAGAGGAGACGTATGTGGGAGGACACTGGCAGAGGCAGGCCATTCCTCAGCCAGTTTAGCTGAGGCAGGGGAGAGCCCGTTGCAACACACTCAATACTCACAGAACTGTCCAGAACTGCTGTGAGCTTCTCAACAGTCCCGCTATTGCCTTCTATGAGAGGAGGCACTGGGAAAGCAAACGGAGAACAAGGTTATGAGAATCTTACTCCTCTTGCCATCGTGAAGAACAGTTAAATGACTATGTGCACCAAATGATCCACATTTAATTTATCTGAAAACTAAATTAAACCCACCATACACGTTCAGATTAAATATCCTGTCCTCTTCTCCTGCAGCGTTGGTGGCCACACAGGTGTACTTGCCACTGTCTGCAGTCTGAGCTCGTGTTATGGTGAGTTTGCTGCCACCTGCACTGATTCTGAAGAACACACACACACACACACACACACACAGGCCTCATTTCATGTATGTGTATTTGTGTAATATAAAGAATCCTATTGCAGTTTGCAGTTTTGCTTTACCCAAGCCCTTTGTTTCCTGTACTGTTGATTGCTTCTCCATCCTTCAGCCACTGGATGGTTGGGCTTGGGGTTCCTTGAGCTTGACAGACCAACTGAATGGTTTGATTTAGCAGGACTCCCATCTCACTGGGTATCTCGGATCCAGTGATACTTGGAGGAACTTAAAGAGAATTACTGGTGTTAGCTGCACAAATTTGATAGTTTTTGTAATGCTTGTATGACACAGACAACTGGATACTTCAGTATGCGAACATACAAATTACCATAAAGCCCTAAAAAAAAAAAAAAAAAAAAGATAAAAGT
>VUQJ01028314.1:0-17457 GCA_015108635.1 Andinoacara biseriatus | reverse complement strand
TCCTGCTTCTAAATTTAGATAAAACTGAAGTTATTATAATCGGCCCCACAACTCTTAGATACTTGGTGTCTTACTCTGGACCAGTAAAAAGTTTGGACACATATACATAATTTGAAAACACAAAGCCCCACTTTAAAAACCTAATTTAGTTGAGCACTGACAGTGGACTCATCTCTGTGCTTGTCCTGTTGGACCTCAGTGCAGCTTTGATACTGTTGACCATAACATTTTATTACAGAGATTAGAGCATGCCGTAGGTATTAAAGGTACTGCACTGCAGTGGTTTGAATCCTATTTATCTAATAGGCTGCAATTTGTTCATGTGAATGGGGAGTCTTCTTCACACACTAAGGTTAATTATGGAGTTCCACAGGGTTCTGTGCTGGGACCAATTTTATTTACATTATACATGCTTCCCTTAGACACACTCACCCATTCATATGAATGGGTGAGTGTGTCCAAAGAGCATACATTACAAAAATGGCCATGCCTTACTTGGGATCGAGTTCCTCATTTACCTTCTCATCTTATCCTCCTTAAAATCTCATTCTATTCTATTCTATTCCTTTGTGCTCCCAATTATCCTCAGGTGACATTATGTTCACTAAAGCCCATCCATTGCTTCTCACCCCCCCTTGAGACTTGTTAAATCTAAACTGCTCCAAAGGGACTTTCTCCTGAAAGGCTGATCACAACATCAATGAAGATTCCACATGCGTGCACACACATACTTCTGAGCAGACTTTGTGCTGACAGGGATGTAGCAGTGACATGTTTGTTCTTGAAGTGAAAATGAAGCACCTCACCCAGTTTCTGTCATATTCATATATAAGGAATGGAAAGGAGCCTCCGTTTTAGTCTGATCAAAGGACACAGGATCACCACGGGGAGCTGAGGAGAAAGGGAGAGTTTTATTTATTCTAAGTGCCTACTGTAATTCAGAAGAAATCTGTTAAACAGGGATTCTGGAGGAAAGGAAGATTGCTTGATGGCCTGGCATCAAAAAAACAACTCCATAGGTTGTTTTTTCAAACTTGATGGGGGGCAAGTGAGGTGACATAGTTACAGAGCCACAAAGTCTGCATAGAATAATAATACATATATTTTTCTGTGCCTTAAACCAAACCATACTGTTGTTGCCCAGGTTGGAAGGTTATTTTTGATGTAGCTCTATGCAGGGCATCTATGGGGCATCGATGGGGCTTCCTGCTTTCAGCTAATAATTCCACAACATGACCAAATCTCTGTTCAGCTAAATAAATGAATGAAACAAAGTAAATGAAACACAGCTAGCTGTGCACTTGCAAACTTTTGATTTATCTCTAAGTACGCTAGCAATATGGCTCAGGGGATGGTAATGTGGGTCAGTCTGCTGGTGAGTCCACCAGTCTGGTCCAGAGTGAAATATCACAATGAGAAGTTGTAGAAGATGAAGTCCCCTGTTATCCTTTCTAGCAGATCAACATATTAAATGGCTGGGTGCGGTCTGACCCATTAGTCCTGAGTTAGCATGTAATTTTGTAAAAACTAACTGCAGGTCAGCATGCTGACACGGTTAGGAGCTGCTGAGATCCCATCATAACTGAACAGCAATGATTAAAAAACGGACAGACGGATGAAGAAATGAACAACGAAAACAGGAAGTGAAAAAAACCTAAAACCTGCAATAGCAATTTCTTTAAAAATGTTACAGTACACATGGAAGTTGGGACTCATGAGTTACAATTTCCTTGTTCTCAAACTGTTCAAAAGCCTACTAGACACAATTTATTTTGTGCTAGAGAGGCCACAGATGTGTGTATGTAACAGAGTGGGTGGGGGATTGTGGATGAAAGAGAGTCCCAAATCAGACAACCTTAATCTACAACTTAGTTTAACCCATTTTAACCCAAAGTTTAAGTTTCACTGTCACATTCATTTATTCAGAATAATCCATAAAGAGGTTAAAGGACAATAAGTGAGATTTATGCAGGTGAAATTCATGACAGACAGAAAATGCCAAATATTGATGGATTGATACGTGCTGTGTCTGCCCATCATGATGGATCAGTACAACATAAGACGTACAATGAATTGATAAGTTTAACCTCTGTGCATGACAACAGGGCCGGGGATGGGAGACATTTGGTGCCAATAGGTTTAAGTATTGTGCATAATTTGCCCCTTGAACCTGTAATTATTTTGGATGTTCATTACAAATTAAGTGAATTCGCCAGCAGCAGAGCATCAGTCCAAAATATTCCTTTGAAATAAAATGTTATATTGATTGTTCAAACAATAAATAGCACTGAATATCTACGCTCACTTTCAGATTTGGGTTTTGCCTCCGCAGGCTCCATTTTTAGTTAGAGGAGTAACCAACATGAAAACCAGAGAGCTGTCTATGAAATTCAATCAGAGCCATGAACAAATATTGGCCAAAGCCACATTTGGAATGTCCTAAGGAAGTAAGTTACTGGTGTACTAAGTAACCGATGCTGAACAGGTAGACCAAAGAAAACAGCAGCAGTTGATGGCAGAAATGTTTTAAGTGCTGTAAAGAAAGACCCTAAAACATCTGTTAGTGACATTAGCAACAACCTCCAGAGGGCAGGAGTGAAGGTATCACAATCGACAGAAGACTTCATGAACCAAAGTGCAGAGGCTTCACCAGAAGATGCAAACAGGTAATTTGCACAAAGAAGAGGAAGGTCAGGCTGGAATTTGGCTTGAAGTACAGATACAAGCCTCAGAAAGCCTGGGAAGTTTTATGGACTGATGAGACAAAGATGAACTGTTACCAAGGTGATGGAAAGGCTAAGGTTTGGAGAAAGAAAGGATCTGTTCATGATCCCAAACATACGAGCTCATGTCTGAAACACGGTGGAGGTAAAGTCATGGCTCGGGCTTGCTTGGCTTCTTCTGGGACGGGCTCACTGAAGGGAGTAACCCCCCAAAACAAACAACTGAAAGAGGCTGTGGTGAAAACCTGGATCATCACAAAAGAATGCAAATATTTAGTGATGTCAGTGGGTTGCGTGGTTGATGCAGTTATTGCAAACAAAGGATTTGCAACTAAATATTGAGCCTTATTCACTTTAATCTATTTTAAGTTTATCCGTTCCAACACTTTTGCTCACATGAAAAATGGGTGGGTTTGGACAAAAGGTGCTATCTCCTGAACTGTGAATCAGATCCAGATGTAAATAAAATACCTGGAAATAAAAGTTGAGGTGTTCATCTTTTGTCTCATGTTTATTTTTTTTCGGTCAAACTCAAAATTTTCAGTGTACAGCAAAAATAAAGGGATTGGCCTCATTGTTCCAATACTGGGGTGTGTACACGTCTTTAAAATCAAAGCTAACTTTTGAAGTTGTCTAGTGTTAAGAGGGTTGAAAAAAGTACTGCATTTTCTCTGCTAACTGAATCCTCCTGTCCAGGAACTCTGTCCTGCACTTGCCTTCAGCCTTTTCTGCCCTCACTGTCAATCAGCATTAACATTTACAGCTGCACCTGGAATCCTCTTCTTCATCTGCTCCTAAGGTTACATCCTGCCCAGTTCCAATGTTTACCGGACTTATTGTCTTTTGCATTAGCACTACAGCTCTGTTCACGCCGGGTTTCTTACCTGTCTCGTTAGGGCTTACAGAGCCGAGCAGTGGCCACAAAAGCAAAAAACATTTTTTAGGCTCCTACACCGAGTACAAACATTTTTGTATGCATATGGTATAATTAATTCCCTAATTTTGATTATTTGATAAGCACATTTGAGAGAGGGATTGTCTCTAAAATAACGACAAGATTCCTATTTTATTGACCCTTTCCTCACTCATCAACACCTCACCTATTTTAACTTACTTCCTGCATTCCTTTGTGAATGAATGGAAATCACCTGACAGGAGTGCACTCCCACTGGTGACTGTGGTCTTCACATTCTGATCAAATCCACGGTGATAACAACAATCATTCAATCTCAGCTAACTAATTAACGCTATATTTTCTATGCGTTATTGTTTTCTTCAGCTCAGACTAAACAAACTGAGCCTATTTCTCTCCTGCCAGCTCCTCATACCTCCTCGGTCCTGCTGAAAGAAAAATTGCAGCAGCTGTTCATCGATTGAGGAAAAAAAAAAAATGTTAAAAAAGGTATTTTGTTCACACTTCATTTTGTATGCGCACTGTAGTAAAATGTTGACCTTTTTCCCCTGTAGGGCTCCTGGCACGCACTGTAAAGCCACGTGAAAAGAGCAGTTTTAAAGAGATCATCTGTCCTGGTCATGCTTTAGAAAATCATTGTCATACTTTTGTTTTTACCTTACTCTCCCTCTTAAGTATCCATTCAATACCTCTAGTTATTTATCAGACATTACATAGTGTATATTCTACTGTTTTGTCTTTATAAAACACTAACTGAGAAATAGTGAAAATTCATGCTTAACTTGAGCCGAGCTGTGTCCTTTTGACTATTAAAGAGACTGCAGCAGCTACTTTAGGTTACCTGAGGAGAAACTTTTTCTTACTGTTGCCTGACAAGTGCCTGACAGATAAAAGTATTCAATTTAAGTGCAAAACATCAAGGTATCCACATAAGCGCTCTCAAGTGAACACTGTCTGAGGAATCAGGCTTCCCGATGTTTCACTGCTGTTTTCAAGAGTTTCTGTTTTGCTCCCCTGCATCACTTTTAGTAATTTTAGTTGCCTGTGGAGCAGTGTTATGATTCTGGAGCCTTTGCAGTTGTCTTCTGCAACTGCAAAGACTTTTGGTACCATCCACATTCTTAACTGGTGTTGTGTTAAGTGCAATTTGCCAAAAACAGAGTTCATTCAGTGAAACGTCACACTTCAGTTCGCTGGCCTGAATGAAAACCTCACTCAGACATGATAGGTGGGAAAAGAAAAAAAGCTGAAGCAGGGTGTCAGTGTGACCCGCTTAAAAAATTTGTTTTCATACACTTACTGTTAATTTTATTAGACAATGGCCACTGAATAGTAGGAACACCTGCTGTGTCAATGTCCCCTCTCTTGGTGAGTTCAGAGAAATCTTGTTTCCTTTTTAGGTATCGTGTAGGATTTATACTCAAGTAAATCCCAAATTGGATTTAAGATTCTTTTTTGAGGATATGGGTTGAGATTGGCATCATAGCTCTGTGCATTTAAACTATGGTTAATGCAGTGTTTGTCTGCTGCAAACATAGGGGACAGACACCTATGGTCAATAATCAATTAGCCTACATGCCTTTGCACTGTGAGGAAGGTGGGGCACCTGGAGCAAATCCATGCAGGCTCAGGGAGAACATGCACACTCCACACAGAAAGGCTCCAGCTGGCCGGCACTTTTTGCTGTGAGGTAACAACACTTACCAACCACTGCAGCCCGAAAAACTAACAGGTACATAAAAACAATGTAACCTTGACGGCTGCAAAGTCTCGCTTTCATTAACATGCTGCAGTGAGAAAACAGGGGAATGACATGTGTTAGTGAAGGGAGAAAATTAGGAAAAAGGGAGAACCAGCAGGATGAGAGGCAAGGTGAGGCGAGATGGTGCTGTAAAGAAACATGAAGGCAAACCAAACACGGGCAGACAGTGAAAGAAAAAGTGAGAGAAATGAAAGAGAAAAGATGAATCATATATGAAGTCACAAATAAAGCCAGGCGGGCTGAGCGCCATGAACATTTTGAGTTTTTTCCAATTCTACCCGTCAATCTTTCCGTCTTTTTGTGGGGGATTGTTCATCTGTAGGTGGCTTCCTGCTTTGTCAAAATAACCAGTCTCACTCTCTTCCTCTCACAGCATGATTTTTTTTTTTTTATTTGAGTACATTTTACAAGTGTATATTTGAACCACGTTTCCTCTCCTGGAGACATCATTGACTTTCTAAGTGCATCCGTTTAACTGCCTGAAAAATCCTGGCTCTGCTGTGCTGCTACAAATTCAGAATCTCTTTTCTCTCTTCTATGTATTTGGATTAGTTCGGTAAAAAATGGTTATTGAATCATGCAGTTTGGATGCTTTTACTAACCATATAAACATTGTCAGTCTTTTTTTATTTGTGTGTGTGTGTGTGTGTTTACACTGTACAAAAATGGAAGATGCAGGACAAATGCTTGCTTGAGGAATTAATTCCAGTTTCCCTTGTTCTGTGTGGATTCATGGATGCTCAAAGCTAACTGAGCAATATGCTCAATGTTCAGCTTGAAAGCCTACACGCCCGTATTTGGTCAAAGCAAAAATTATAGTCTGTCACGTTGTCTTGTATCACACAGTAACCATGAATATTCCCCACTGGATTAATGCAGATAAATCTAAAGAAAAGAGACACAAATCATTGAACTAACTCACAATGTCCTACTCAGTCACACGGGCCTGGAGATCGGCCAGTGATGCCGTGGTGACCAACGATCGCAAATTTGCATCCCAAGGCTGGTTGGCAAAAGGTTGCTGACTGTTGCTAGGTGAAATGAGCTGCAAAGAGGGTGCTGCACTGAAATTATACCTTAAGCTTACTTTGGCTGCTGGCAGAATGCAGCGGTTACCAGCAGTTTGCATGGAAAATGCTGACTTGAAAAAGAAATGCAACATTCACCTTCAAAGTAAAAGTTGTGCCTTTTGAAAGGTGTTGGTTTCAGCAGCTGAGGGACGTTTACTTCAAGGGTGAACAGTTTCTGGTTTGCGTCTCCTCTTTACTTTCACTGCTGCACAATGTGGCAAATGTTTGCAGATAATTCGCCATCTTCCATATAAACTATGAGCGATCATGACAATCTGCTAGAGACCAAATCAATCCCAGGGAGGTTTTGGTGCAGCACTGTGGCCAGTTTCACCTGGCGACAGTTACAGGAGCAAATGGAGGGATGTATTGTCCGTTATGTTGGAAATGCCTTCATTGTTTTATTAATAAAACATAAATATAATAAAGTTAATTTGGTCAAGCTGTTACGTGTAAGTTACATTACAGTGAACAGCTGCAGAATATTGATGATTTGCTCAACTGTGTCTCACCAGCTGTTTTGAGCTAATGCACCTGAAATCTCGGGGAAAAAAAACGGCGCCTTTGAGTTTTGTCAAAACTGGATCAGTGGCTTCTGAGATTTCACATTTGACTGACAGACAGGTACAGATCTATTCAAGGCAGACAGCTGGAAACAAGGATGGATTAAAGAATGAATGACATGGGAAAAGACAAAATGGGAATGATAAGAAAGGAGAAAAGGCAGCGCTGAAGAAGCTTTCTGAGCTGCAAGTTACTTCATATTGGAAGAAATTCAACTAGAGTGAAGATAAAGTTACCTGCAGAAAAAAATAAATAAAAATTACGAAAGTTGAGAGAACGAAAGTAGCCCATCATCTTTTTAAAAATGTTACCACTCTATTTTGTTATGCAATACAAATCAGAGTGTTTTTAAAGTACCATGGATTAGCCAGAGCCCTGTGATAATTGTATACTTTACACTTTGACAGAAGGTGTTAACAAAAACAATGAAATTAACATTTTGTGGTTTGTCGCTAAGCAGATCAGCAATCCTTCACTAAAATGTAACCAGTCAAAGAATAAAAATTATGTTCTTCTAGGTAAATAGGCCATTTCCATGCACGTTAATGTAGGTTATAATCATATTTTTTGCCTTTTGTTACAAACTCAGTGGCCACTCCACATTTTCAGGAACTGGGGTCGATATCAGCAGCTTTCTCACAGGTAAGCTGATGTTTTGTCCAGCTTGGCTGTTGTTGGAAAAAACAAACAAACACTGTTTTTAATCTCTATTTAAAGCTGGTGTGACAACAACACGCCTCACTGAATCTCTGTCAATGTATTGCTAATGGCCAAAATTGGCAACATCGATAAACAAGTTAAAGTTGTGTAACACAAGAGATATTTATGTAAAAGACATCATAAAGCAGAACTAGATAAAGAAACAGTGATTTGAATGACATGCAATGTGTGTCAAACCCAAAAATGTACAAATAGTCAGCAGACAGTCAAGATGACCTTCAGTTCCTGAAGCTGCCGAAAGAAGTCCATGAATGTCGTGTTTTGGCTTAAAGGCAGAAACAGTTGGCGGTTTAAAAAGGTTTAAAAGGTTTATTGAAATGCAGATAAGTGTTTGCAACCATCTGGTGAATGACTGGGGAGGTTGTATATTTCACAGGGCAGCGACTGGAAATCCTGCCAGAGAGGAGAGAGGATGCTAGCAACTGCCAAGGTGAGTAGAGCAGAATATTGTTGAGGTTGAAATGTGTTTCCACTGACTTTGTTTGTTTCCTCCACAGGGGCTCCGGTGGGGTACACAACTGACATGTTAGAATCGGAGAAAGTGCAGGTGGAGCGCAGGTAAGTCCTTTCCCTGGCTGGGGATTGGAGAAACAGTAGCACTAAGTAGCAAGGAGGGGCTGATTACCACCATAATGATGAGGGCGATCTCGTGGAGAACAGTTGCACCATCCTGCCTTTGAATACCAGAAGCTTGATTACACAATATGGAAACTGTATGGAAAGGACGGTTCGAGCAGGGAGACTGCATACAGGTGGGCTGGGAAGACACAGCCAGCACAGTAGCCCCACCTGGAAAGGGCTAGAGAAGGTGAGAGGTGAAGAGAAAATGGGAGAAAAGAAGACCCAAACCCTTCTCAGCCAGGACCATAAGAATGAATGTTTACCTGTTATTAGTCAGGATATTAATCATGTTGATTTTTCCCACGGTTTGATCCATTAACGCAAATGCTCATCAGTCTGTGTCCTTGATTATGAGATCATGCTGCCAAGGGGATATGATTGGGAAAAAAAAGGAAAGAAAATGGTAATATTTCATAACACAAACAAACCTAATTGAAGCATCAGTTTCCATTTATAATCATCAAGTTCAGTGGATTACACAGGGATAAAATGTGTGTCTTCAACACAGGTGTGTGTGTGTGTGTGTGTATACTCATGTGTGTGTATACCCACCTTCACAGGCATACACGCAGAAAAAAAAAAAGCTTTATCAGGATAGCTGGATTACACAGAGATAAGGCTTGACTCTTGATATTGACCCAAAGACTAAACACACACACTACATTTGCTCACTTTGTGTACACGCAGTAAATACACACCCATATATAGAAACAGGTGTGTATTCCTGAATACACGAGCCAGTTCATCCAGATGCAGGTTATGTTGTATTCTATTTTTGCATCGTCTCATCCACCTGTCCTTGCCTTTTACTTTCCAGAGCTAAAACTTTCCGCAGTCCTGCTACATCAGTTGTTTTTAATGCCACTGCAGCAGCCTGAGCAGAGAAGCTCATCTCTCCAGTGAGTCCTGGATGAATCCCAGGACATACAGCACAAAATTATGGGACGGGTTCATTCTGGTCCAGTTTATCTTGTTAAACAGTGAAGGCAGATTACACAAATAAAAAAACATCACGCTAATCTTCATCTAATCTTTATATCTAACTCCTGTCAAGAAATGTATGAATTTCCAAAGATATCAAATTCCTCTCTAAGACTACTGTTAGCTTTGGCTAAGTTAGCATATTCTTAATGTCTCTATAGGATTTGAATATAGGCCGCTGGAGGCAGAGAAACAGTCATAATAATTCCTCCCAGGGTCGGAGGCAGCACAGCTCCACTGCCACAAGCAAAACTAGTGATTTTTATAAAATCAAGACATGAATTTGTTTGCATTTTTTTCCTTTTATACGATGTGTTTATTTACCAGTGAGTGCATGCGGATTTGCAATATGGGGGTTACATCCATATTTGGTCTCTGTGGTGAGCAGGATGTGCATATTCGCATGAAATTGAAGCAAAGCATCAATGAGAAACATGATTTTTCACAGGTCTGCTTCTGCTTTAACCAGCATGTAAAATGCAGATATGGCAAAAAACATGCTACTCACTGAGGCATAGAAGTCTTATTAGCTTGCAAAAATTGTGTTTTTAATGAAAATGCATGTGCAGTGAATGTACTTTAAACTTGCCTTTTCACATTTCTCTCTGATTACTCACGTTTTCCTGTCAGTAAATCTGCTTTTATAGAATTTTTATAAATTAAAAAATACTGTACAGCAGAAAATGGGAAATGCAGTGCAAAAACTACTGCAATAATTACTAAACGTCTCATTAGATTTTTTTTAAATTTTATTTTAATTTTAAATAAGAAACAAACTCTTTGGGCTTGCTGGAGTCATGCCGTCTCTTTGTCCTCATCAGCTACACTCACCAGACACGCAGACTTTATTTTCTTAGTGTTCAGATGCATTCAGTGCAGCATTTATGATCTTGCAAATTAAGTTGAGAAATAATTATTGGAGGTCTAAATATGGCAGCTATATTAATCTGCTTTATATAACACATCGTGATCTCACTGTGGGAAGAGCCTCACCTCAGCACTCCGAATGGGATTGTGGATCGATTTCATCTCCATCTAAGATATTAAAGAGGGCTAAAGAACCCTCACCTGGGAGTGTTTTCTCATCCTAATCAGTGTCTCCAGGGAGCAAGGATATCTTTATGGATATCTAATATCTTGGCTGATGCTAATCAGTCCACTGATGACAGAAACTAATTAAAGGCCAGACAAATAGCTGGATAGTTAGAGGGCCTGTCTTTGTTTTATTTTTATTTAGTTTTTTAGTTTTCCTGACAGGCCTCACTGATGAGGTCTTATAACAGTCTGAGTGACTCCCAAATTGAGTGAAATGAGCCGTGCTTCCCACTCAGAAATCCACGATGGTACTTAAAAAACAAAAACTTTTTAACAGTTTGAATGAGCACTTACATGAACAACAACAAAAAAAATAACAGTTATACTTGGTTTGCTTGGACTTCAGTTTTGCAATGAACAGCATCGTGGAAACAACCTAAAATCTGCTCTTTCCATTATTTAAGAAGTATTTCTGAAACATAATTGAAAAAAAAATGTCACTTCATACGTTGCACACTCCATAATCTCTCATATAAATCAGTGATATTTCCAGTCTGGCTTTAGGTAACCTTCTTTGACTTTGATATGATCATAATATTTAGGTTATGCTGATTCATACAATTTTTTTTTAACACCTTCCATTATAAAAATACAATTTTAAAGAGTGCAGACTTTGTGGAAAAGCAATTTGATTGGATTTTCTTTTTTTTTTTCCTGTCTCTGCCTTACTCACAAACTACCTCACACTTCCTGTGTTGTTTTCCTCAGTGACCTCCTGCAAATTTATCCTTACCCTCCCCTCTCTGGGATTATCCTGAAGGCCATCTACTCCATTTTGCCATCCACAGACTGGGTAAAGGAACATGCTTAATTGGCCCAGAAATAGCAAAGTAGACTAGGATGGATCTAGAAGGGCAAAGTTAGGAAGAGAAGTGCTAGGAGGAGCCCAAGCAGAGGGTTTAAGGTTTTTATGGGATTTTAATGTTTAACAATGCTGTTCCCATGCCTGTTAGAGAAGTCTTTCTTTTCCCCTCTGGAATCATGAATTAGGTGTATTATTTGTATTTGGAATATATAATAAATCAAAGGAAACACAAACATTAGTGTTACTGTCTTTGGTTATTGGTGACTCTAGTTTGAGAAACTGCTAGAGAGCAGGTGACACAGAAGGAAATTTGAAACTGCTGCCTAAGGATGAATGTAGATTTGGTCACTAAAGTTAATAGTGAATTGGTGTGTAACTTTGCCAAACAATGCTAGTTTTCCCTGGTCTTATCATCTAACTATTCCTCATTGATCAGCACTGACAGAGTCAGAGCTCCGTTGAGCCGAGTGTTCCTTTAACCAGAACTGCTAATGATTTCATGAATGAGATTTTAACCACTAGAGAAAAAAATATTCACGAAAAACCAAAAAGACAAATCTTCATATTCGGCTGCTTTCAACACTGCTGATATTTATTTAGACTCGTTCTCTCAGATTGATCTTTCTGAGTTAACTTCAGTAGCTAGTTTATGTGAAGAGTTACAGTCACAGCACAGAAACAGCATTAGTGAAGGTTAAAAATGATCTTCTCAGAGCCTCTGACAGTGGACTCATCTCTGCCGTTGTCCTGTCGGAGCTCAGTGCAGCTTTCGATACTGTTGACCATAACATTTTATTACAGAGATTAGTTAAACTGCAGGAATGTCTTTAAGACACAAAGATCTGGATGACCTCTTATTTCCTGCTTCTAAATTTAGATAAAACTGAAGTTATTATAAGCGGCCCCACAACTCTTAGATACTTGGTGTCTAACCGGATACTTACTCTGGATGGCATTACCTTGGCCTGCAGTAACACTGAGAGGAATCTAAGGAGTAATTTTAGACCAGGATATGTCCTTCAGTGCACATATTAAACAAATACAGTACCAGTCAAAAGTTTGGACACATATACATAATTTGAAGATACAAAGCCCCACTTTAAAAACCTAAGTTAGTTGAGCAATAATAGCTCTTTTTTTTTTTTACAATTGCACACAGAACAAAAGAAGTTGTTCCTTAGTGGCAGAAACGAGCTTCCATACTTTTCTGAGAAGTCAAAGGATTACAGGCCTTTTGAACTGATGTGTGCCGAACATTGTTTTCACTTCCAAACTTCCAAACTAAATAAAACGGTGGTGGTGGTGATAAAAGTGTAACACCTCTTTGGGGAATAGACTAATTACAGTATGATTGGTTGGTTGATTAACCAACTGCTGTTTAACTGATTAATTAACCTGATATTGGATTCACTGACTGGATAACAGATGGAATAACTAGCTGATAAAATGATCCCGCTGTCAATTTATCCAATCACATCTCATCAGCACATTAATCATCCAATTTGTTTTCTGCACCAAACAAGCTATGAAACTACACGCATCTAATTAGAGACACAAATGCTACCTAAAGGGTCTTAATAAAGACTGATGAACACCTCATCTCCTAACGCGTGCAGTTAGCCATGTGCATAAAGTCTGGCTGCATTTGATTTCTCTTTTGTTAAGACCAGGCAAAATCATAATATCAGCATGTGCTGTTTCTAAAATGAATAAGTACTGCTTGTACTTCAGGTATATGTCATTAGATGAGATGTCACTTTCATTTCACCTTAAGCTGACAATAAAAAAATGTATATTTTGAGACACTTAAAGAATGTGAAACATTAGGCATAATTAGAAAAACAGCATGATTTACAGGCCATTTTTTGACTATTAACAGAGCAGTGGAACATATAACTAGTCTTCTAAATATGCAGATGTGATTCATAAACCACATAAGAGAATATAATCTCGTATTTCCTTTTTTATGTATATGTTCTGTTTATGTATATGCTTGGAAAGCCATCTAGTTCGTGCTCTAGGTGTTTAATTGCTCCCAATGTTAAAGCTGGCCTGTAGCAAAGCATGCAGCCCATAATTACATACAAAATGACACACAATGCAAAATTGTTCACAACAGTTTAAATAAAAAATGAGGGCAGCCGAGAGCTAGAGATGTGTTTGCACGTGTCTGTGTTCTGTTTAGCCTAACCTTTTGTATTTAGCTGTGCTGATTTCCTACTTAACTCAGAAACACAAGTACCCCCCATCTCCCAAAGTACTTCAGTGTGAGAGCTAACACACAGACACACAGGCACACAGCAGACAAAATGTCCCGTCCCAGGAGGGTAGGTTTCCCGCTGAGTGGGATTATACAAGGTGGTAACCATACTTCCATATTAATCTCTCCCTCACACACACACAGACACACACACACACACCCAGACAGTCATTCACTGAATATTCATTGCAAGCTGTTGCACTCATGGTCTGTCCAAATGTGTGTCTGTGTGTGTGTGTGTGTGTGTGTGTGTGTGTCTGTGTGTGTAGAACCTAAATGAATAAATAAACAGGTAAGCCCCTTTTGCCATATTCTCAGCCCTACCCATTTAATTGTCTTTTGCTTTATTATTCTCTTTTTGCTTTATGTGCACAACCACACACACACAAACACACACTCGGATAATTAAGACAGAGGGCTGAGCTCTCGCATGTATGTTTTACCATGTAAAACACCCAAAAGGCAAAACCGTGAGCTCCGTCCTGCTGTGTTTTCTTTTCTTGTCTTGTTTTTTTGGCTGCCCAGCTCTGTCTCTTTATACGCGCTCACACACACACGCGGATAAAAATCACGCACTGACCCTGCGCGTATGCAACGACCTAAGATGCATACAAATACAAACTGTCATAAGAGATAAAACACGAGGGAGACTGCAGTCTCTTTATTTGACATTCTACTGTATGCAATGTACATCACTGAGTTTGTGTATGCGTTTGCGTCTATCCGTGTGTGTGTGTGTGTGTGTGGCTTGAGACAGTCCAGTTGGCTTCAGGTGGCAGACTGCCTACCGCAGCTGTAGTGGTTTAACAGCTCTTACTGGAGGATTAGCGGCTCAGTCTGAGCCAGGCTAGCGGCCTTGTCAGCAGCAAACGTTTCACAACAGCAGGCAGATGACAGAACGGTCTGTTTTACTCCAGTAAACACTCTCTAAAAAACAAAAACAAATAAAAAAGATAAGTTCGTCTACGGATTAGCGGAAAAGTTTAACCAAGTTCTGTGACTTGTCAGAAAAAAAAAGAGAAAAGGAAAAAAAAAATTGAGTACATAAATGAAAAAATATTATAGTTTATTCCTTTTTATGTTACGTCAGAAGGAATATCCACCTGAATATATGCAGACATGCTAATTAAGTGTGAAATAATTAACAGTTTAAGTGCATCTCTGCAGACTTACAATTTAGCATTTTATTATGAGGAAATGTCACTCGAATATTAACAAGTTCCTGTTTCACCAACTGAACATGGACTTTTTATAGGGGTTGAAAAGATCCAGGGGCTCTGCTGTGCAATGGGGGACAGTTTACTGCTCCATTTGGAGCCATTGTTCCCTTAGTTGTGCATATAGGAGAGATGTAATGCTTACATTATAGGCCTGTTGTTGTTTTTGTGGTTGAGCTGTCAAATGTGAGCAGCCATTTATTAACTAAAATAAATGAGCAAAAGTTACTTGAAGAGGCAAAACTCATGCAAAGTCACCAAGATAAAGACAAAGAGGAGATGAACATGATATACTGTGGGATTCGGTCGTGTCACCCAGGACAGACTGGCAGATAGTTGAGAAACCCAGGGCTTAGGCACACAGCCTAAGCACACATTACACCAATATAAGCCAAAAAATTATAAATAAAAAAAGGTGTTTCAGTTTTTCTAAATGAATTGTAATATGCTACCCTAAAAAATGTTCAATTAAATATTCTATCTTTTAGAGATTCAGTGCATAAATTACTATTAGTCAGTATATACAGTACATATCTGTAACTCAGCCTCACAGTAGAATTGCAATAGCTGTGAAAGTCCAAGGAAAATAATTAGTTTCATAATTAAGACTCAAAGTGTGAGGTACATTTTTGTTCCCCTTTTTCTAATTTCCCGTGTTGATTGTCAAGTTTTTTGAATCTTTACACATACTAAGATACCCCCAACCGGTCGTGGCAGATGACTGCCCCTCTCTGGTTCTACCAGAGGGTTCTTCCTGTTAAAAGGGAGTTTTTCTTTCCCACCATTGCCAAGTGCTTTCTCAAAGGGGGTCCTTTTGACTGTTGGGGTTTCTCTGTCATTATTGTAGGGTTTTTACCAACAATATAAAGTGCTTTGAGGCGACTGCTTGTTAATATAGTAAAAGTCTACATTACAAAGATGGAAGTCACAAGAGCCACACAAGGGTGGGAATTTGCGTCCTGTTATTGTTTCTGTGTTCGTCAGTTATCTTATAGTGGCTATTTACAGTAGTTCCATTTCACATGATGATTTAATAATCTGAGCAAACATTTTATTGGGAGTAACTCAAGTGCAGATGCAAACTATCTAATAATCTTCCAGTAAATCCAAACCATTCTGATGGACATACAATAAATAGACCACTGCCAAAAGAGGTCAAATCAAACATCCTCTTCATGTCGGACCCTTTTCACAACAGGAAAAAGTCCAATAAGTGCTACAGACAGGTGTGGTAAAGAGCTATCAATAACTGCGGGACACTGAATGTGGCCATCATCAGTGTACCTGTGTTTTCCCTGCTGTGGTGTACCCAAATACCTGCATAAAAAAAAATTAAGAATTTTATTCAAGTAATTACATTTTAGCCAACATTTTCAGTTACAAAAGTATGAAAAAAAATTTCCAAATAAAGTTAAGGTAAAAAAGAAAAATAAGCAACACAAGACAAAAAGTAAAACTAACAGAACATCTGGTGCCCGTTACCTTGTTTTCTATGGCTGCCTGATGAGGCACAACCAGACGCCAAGGTAACGACAGACACCAACACCTCGTTAGGCCCTCGTTAAGCTCGTTAAGACCTCACTCGTTATGTTTCCTGATAATGAGGCTGCTTGGAGGTGACTGAGCTGTGAAGGGATGTGGGAATGTATCGGGTGGCTTGCTAATGCAACAAGCTTACACATGGCCTTGAATAGATAGGGAAAGGAATAAGTAAGGAGGGCTCACAAGGCAGACAGAAGGGAGATGAAGTCAGAGTTCAATTTGCAGTTGCACATCTAAACGAAACTGTCAAGGTTGCTCTTTTTGGTAGTGTTCAATTTCACCAAAAAGGATAAACACTAAATTCCCCATTAATTCATAAATCCTCAAGAGTATGCCGCTAAAATTCCTGAAATTCTCAACTGACAACACTCATGTGTGCAAACCAGTAACATGCTTTTGTTAGCATCCAATGAGTTAGTAATGCCATGATCCCTGAGTCTTGGACCCAGCTGCCATTGGGCAAGAGGTACACCCTGGACAGGTCAATAATAATAATAATGATTAATAGTATTTTTTTTTTCACTAAGAAATGTTAATAAACCAGCTTTCCTCCATGTAAGAACTCTGATTCATTATCCCACCAGAACCCTGTGGTTTCCTATGATATTCTAAGAGCTTACAATCTACAAGTGTGATCTTGTGTTTTGCATTTCTGTCCAATATGATGAATAGCGTGAGTAGCATGATAACTATATCATTTGGGGCATTAGTGCTGTGTGGCATGGGCTCCAAAGATATCAACCCTGAAGTTGCAATAGATGCATCTACCTGTTTTAATCTTGGTGAGGGAAAGAGAGGTCTAACTTTCATAGGTCCACAGTTGTTAGTTATGCGCTCGATCATTTCAGTTCAAATACTGGCATGTGTTATGTGTCTGAGACACAAATCACTGTTTGTACATGATCCATTTTATGTAATTGGGCAGATGGGAATATATATGTACACTCAGTGGTTTCCTTTGGAATGACTTGCAGCTTTTTTGGCTATAAAGTGTCCTTAATACTTTTTTTTTTTTAAAAACTGTGTTTATTGTATTGCTGTGGTGTGTTTCCTGAAACTGACTTACCCGCTGGAACATTTTTATGGAAATAAGCCATTTTATAATGTTTGTGTTTTTCTTCACAGATAAAAGGAAGGTAGAGACACTCTGTTGCCTCATAGGTTATTTTTTTTTAGTTTTGGCC
>VUQJ01028306.1:0-15551 GCA_015108635.1 Andinoacara biseriatus | reverse complement strand
AAAACACATGGCAGAATAGGCAGGAGACTTCCTGCCACTTATAACTCACAAAAGCTACTGTATGATTGATCTTTATAATTATTCTATGTGACTTAGACACATTAGATCTCTTCTTTGTGTTCTAATAACTGACACAGAGACAAACTGTTTTATAATGCTTTATATAATTGTCATAAGTTGTCATAAATTATAGTTTTCTGAAGCGCTATAAATGCATTGTAGTGTCATATGTCTGTGCAGGTTCTCAGTCATCCAGATCATAGTAGTCCCTCGGAGCGGATGAGAGGTGGGACGTCTTCAAGAAACAAAAATAAGCTTTTTCAAGCTTCAGAGACACACTGTAGAGTCCTACAAACGTGTTTAGAGTGCATTAGAGACATGATCTTCATATAGAGCGTTATCAGCACTTTCACTGCGTATTATTGCGTTAATAAAATAAGGTTCCTACATGAATATGCGGCGGTAATCCTGGTACACAATCTATACTGTCCATCTGAGCTCATGTGGTAATAGATTGGTTGTGCTCTGAGCTGCGAGCTTTAACATCAGCAGTGACTCTGTGTAACCTTAAAAAACAACATTAACATTAAAACTGTGCATTCGCCTATCAGACTGTCTGTTTGAACCGTTTACTGTGAAGCATTTACAGTTTTTGTGGTTTCACACAGTTAAGGAGGGGAACAGGTCCCAGCCGCAACTCTTTTTTTTAAGTGTAAGTGTTCCTTTAAATGTTCTACATAAATAAGGAGGGCTGCGGACATGCGCGCTCCGCTCACTGGAAAACTAAATGCGTCAACTTGTGTAGTTTGTGGAGAGTGTGTTATTTCTTTAATTCTTTGGTAGTTTATCGGACATGGTGAGTAATGAAACTGTACTTTTATTTTATTTTCTGCAGTTCCCTGAGGTGCTGGGATTAAATCGGTTGCGCCAGAGCGAGTTCCGGTTGAGGAACAGCTGGGAAACTCACATCAGCGCATGAAAAAACAAAACCAAAAAGTGTATATTCGTTGTTTTTCATCTTATTGTCTATTTTTAGAGGTAACTGTGAGATAATGCAACAGAAAGCTGCTGCATAGTCTGACTTTAGTTACCGAGTCACACTTGTGTTATACTAGTTGTGTTCTTGTTGCTGGAACGTCCGCTTATTGTTTTCCGCACGATTTTTTCCCCCGTTTTTCCTTTTGTGCGTTTGTAGTTATACGGGTATACACGGGAGGTACAGTATTGTACAAAAGTCGTGAGCCACTCTTCATTTCTACATATTTTGCTTCCAAGCCTTTCTTATAAAGTTTAACGTGGTCTTGAGCAATAGTTCTCCAGACTTTCAGTGTTTGCTTCATTTTGTTTTTTGGCATTAGCTACTGTTATTTTCAGTCAAGTCCTTGTACCGGACACTGTTCACAGGAATGTTTTTTGTTTGTTTGTTATTAAGGCTCTTAACACTGACCTATGAATCATTAAAGGAACCAAACTCAAGACATGAACCAGTGTTTTGCCTACGCATAACAGACAACTTGGCAAAAACCCAATTTTAAATTGTATCTTTAGGATTTTTGTTACCAGAAGCCTGTTCCCATTTCTTTAGTCTGTGAAAAATGCCAGGTCATGTTTGACAGACATAAAATATTTTTGTGCCACCAAGGTGATTACCAAAGCAAAAATTGGATTAGATTAAACTTTATTAATCCCTTTGGGAGGGTTCTGTCAGGGAAATTTGGCATACCTTGCCATGGTATGCAGCAAGTCCTTTAGAAAAAAAAAAAGAGGAACAGTTCCTGAAAGTCATGTCCTTATGAAATGGGGGGAAAAAATCCAACAAAGACCTGACACAGGTAGGCATGTGGCCCTTCAGTTGATCCATCGGCTGTTCATTGAAGCCTCATAAGAAGTGGTCCCAGTGAAGGCTGTAAAAAATTGATTCTTAAGGAAGGGGAACCAATCTATGCTAAAATAATTACACAATACATGGACTCAAAATCTGTGGAAACAGGCTTTATGGAGTGATTAATTTAAATTTTAAATTTTTGGTTTATATTATCAATGTGTACAGAGGAGGTCAGGAGAGGGGTACAGCAGTGAGTCTACAGTTATCAGTAAAACACGGTGGAGGCTTTGTCATGGTTTGGGGGCTGCATTTCAGCCTGTGGTGTTAGAGAGCTCATCAGAATGAATGGAAATATAAATACATAAAAGTGCTGTCAGATTTTGATCTACAATGCAATACCATCTGTAAAGCATCTTTGGCAATGGCTTAATTTTTCAGCACGATGATTATGTCAAACACACTGCCAATGCAGTAAAAACATATGTTACTGAAGCAGTGTGGAATTATCTTGAAAATATATTGCTCTGTTACAAGTTAAAAGACCCAACACTGAATATATTGATGTGTCAAGCCAAACAAGATGTTTGTTTGTGTGGGGTGATGTGGGTGACGTAGTTATTACAGAGAGGCAGCTCACCACGTAAATGCAGTAAGCTAAAATAGAAGTTAAAGTTTGTTTTTATGGTCTCTCAGTGCTGTGTAAAAGTCCTTGCTTTCCTGAATCAGAGTGAGCTCCAAGGCAAAAACTGCTGCTGACTTAAAAGAACAGAGGGCAAAAAAAAAAAACAAACATCTAGATGAGCCCCAAGACTTTGGGGAAAATTCTGCCAAGACATTTTGGAAGGTTTGTGTCCTGTTATATCTGGCATAAAACTAACAGCATTTCATAAAAAGAATATCACAGCAACATGGTGGTGGTAGTGTGATGGTCTGGGGCTATTTTACTGCTTCAGTACTCGGAAGACTTGCCATGAACCATGAATCCTGCTTTCGACCAGAAAATCCTGAAGAAGAAAGTTTGTGACCTGAAGCTCAAGCACACTTGGGTTATGCAGCAGGAAAATGATCCAACACACACCTCTGAATGGCCTTTTTTTAAATGAAGGTTTTGGACAAGTCTAGTCAAAGTCAAGACTTAAATATGGTTTTACAATGTTTGTTCACTCCTGTATTTTTTTTTTTGTTGTTAAAAACTCTGAACCAGAATGAAATGGATGAGGATGCATTTGAGGTTCCAGAGAGGACTGAGTACCGCTACCTGGTGCAAGAGGAGGATGAGGTGCAGTATGTGCATCACAGAAACTATATCAGCCCTTTCCTGGTGCTGTCCAAACGCTGCATCTTCTTGATCTGCCTCGGGGTGCTGGCTCTGCTTGTTCTTGCTGCCTACCTGGGTTATATGGCCCAGACACTGCCACCAGGGCTTGCCCAGGTGTCAACAGACTGTGGTGACTTCAGAGGAAGACATGTGAGTTTATACTTTTTTTTTCTTTAAGAAAAAAAAACTTACTTATTTAATTTCAAGCCAATTTTCTTATGTCCACAGTTGACACCAATTCAAAAGCAATCCTTAGCCTTTCGTGAGATGTCACAGCTCACAGCATTTGTGTTTCATCTACAGGAATAAGACAGTTGAGCTTGTAATGAAAGTCATTTCTGACAAATATATTTTTCTGCTGCAAAATAGATTTCATGCAATCACTCCACCTGATTATGGTTGGTGATGGATTACACACAATGTTTTTTACGCATAGATGATCAGTATCAAAAAACACAAACAAAAGCTTCTTTTTAAGCATTTGTATCCATTCACTTCACCGCAGCAGAGGTTAGAAATACAACAAATGTCATCTGCACAGTTTCAGGTCAACATTTTGTGGCGTAAGCAATCGTCGTGCTCCTGATATACTGATTTTATTTAACGTCATTTTTTTAATCTTTTCTTTGTAGAAAGATGGAGCCTACTCCTTTAAGGGCATGCCTTATGCTGCTCCACCCATTGGTGACCTGCGTTGGGCTCCTCCAGCCAAACTGGCATGCAAGAGCGGGGTTACCGATGCAGGCCGTTTCCGCAGCATTTGTGCTCAGGTGCGGCCCTTGTCAGACAAGGGGAAGGTGATGGGCGAGGAGGATTGCCTTTTTATCAACGTGTGGACCCCCACACTGGAGCCTGATGCCAAGCTTCCTGTCATGGTCTGGATCCACGGAGGATACCTGCACATCCTCAGCGGTGGCGAGCAGGGATACTCGCCCACGGAGAAGCTTGCTGCCAACACAGGAGTGGTTTACGTCAGCTTCAACTACAGACTCAATGCCTTTGGCTTTCTTGCTCTAGAGATGCTGAGAGAAGGTTCTCCAAAAAACACATCAGGTTAGTCAGCGATCAACACCAATGCAAATACTGTTTTAGTGCTCATTAAAGTAAATGTCTGTTTTACTGTAGCTAGTTTACATGCTGTCCATTTTCCACAGCAGCCTAGTGCATCATATTTGCAGCTTCAGCTGAGCTAAGCTTCCCGATGTGCAAAAGGAACTTCAAATTCCCAAAATTTGTAAGATGTCAGAAAAATTTAAAGGGGTCCTATTCTACTTTTCTGTCTGATATAGCCTGTTCCAGTAGTGGATGTTCATATTAAACATGGTCAAAGTTTCAGATATTGAGGTCAGTGTATGTACAAGTCATCCCTGTGAGCCAGAGGTTCAGGCTTCAGACTAAAAGCTCAGCTCCAGCAAAGTTTTTCTGCTGTTGCCTCTGTGTGTTGCTAATGAGAGGATATCTTGGTCCCACAGCTCTGGCTGTCAGCATAGAAGCCCCACCCACCTTCTGATTACATGGGGGAGCCAATCAGAAAAAAGGGACAGAGAAAGGTTGCACCAAGGCCCAGTTTAAGATAAATAAGAATGATTTTGAACTGTCAGTCATTCAGAGTTAGAGACCAGGAATAAAATATAGAGGTGTAACTTATAAACTCCACTTTAACACAACAAAAAATGAAAATCACATATTGAGATGACTGAAGTGGAGATATTATTAACATGTTTTGAAAAAGACTTTAATATTGGAGTGTTAAGGTATTACACTGGTGCATAACCCCTTTAAAGATTGCAACTCAAAATCACTAAGTATAGCTATTTCTTACAAATGATACATACTTGATTATGACAATGATTGATCACATCAGATCCAGTTCGATCCTCACTCGGAAAACTGGAATGATTCTTGGTGACATCTAATAGTCATTTTAGTGCTTTGGTGACAGTAGACATGGGGACAGGGTTGAGAATGTGAGTTTACCGACAGCAACACAACAAGTTGGTCCACTTGGTCAGAGTGGCTCTTTCACCACATTAGCTCCACTGTCTCTGCTTACTGACTGTTTTAGAACTGATCCGTCACACAGTTTGGCTAACAGTCTTTGAACAATGAAGCCTCTTTTTTTTTTTTTCTCTCAATTTTCATCGACCGCACAGTTGGTGCATACAGCTGGTATGTGGTGTGGAACTGAGGCACAGTCTGAGTCCCATCTTCAGGTCTGTTTTCATTATTGTTGGGTTCCGTCAGAGGTGAACCGTGAGTCGTTTACTAAACAAATAAAGTGGAATAAAATGCAGCAGAGTTTGAACAAACAAACCTTTCTACATGCTCAGTTGAAGACACTAATTACCGTCAAGGAGTTCAAGAAGAAGTGATACTTACAGAGAGCTTTTAATGGCTTCTGTTAGATTGCTGCAGTGCATTGTGTAGAGTTAAAGAAATTCTAATGGCTGTAGCGGCTATTTTCTTACAAGCTATTTACCACTTAAACAGACCCTTTTAATATTTATGGTGTTTACATTGTGCTCCCAGTTAGATAGAATGCTGAAAAGTCTGTACCCTTTCATTAAGATGTGTATACTTAATGAATGTTAATGCGATCTTTATAAATGGAGTTCTCTTCTGAGGCTTCTGCCTCTGTGTTTGCATTTTTGTGCTGTGAGTCAAGTGGGTCATTTCTGTTACGTAACCTGAATAAGCCCACTGTGACCCTAATGTGAAACAACCCATTAAATGAGAGAGCCTCACATGACACGATGGTGTGATTGCGGGTCACTCAAGTCCTTTTCGTCATTCTAGAGCTGCTTCTCTCGCCCTATTACTTCTAATTTTGAGTCGTTCAGAGTTGTGCACCATTTCCTCAGTCCCTCAGCTTGAAATAAGTTACATTTATTTCATGCTGTCAGAGCACCACGGAAAGCTGGTTTCTGATTGAGAAAAAAGGACCTCAGAAAAAATGCTGCATCAAAACCTGACTAATTGATCTCTTCTCAACCTCCCCCCCTCCTTTCTCTGCAGGGAACTATGGCTTCCTGGATCAGATCGCAGCTCTGCAGTGGGTTCAAAAGAACATCCACGTGTTTGGAGGAGATCCGGGCAAAGTTACCATATTTGGACAGAGCTCAGGTATGAACAGTATTTTTAAACAAAATGCATTAAAGGCGTCACTGGGTCATGTGCACGTGATAGATGCAGTCTCAAATCTTCACTAAAGGATTTCATTTTTTACAGTAACACTAGTAGAGACTTTTTCTGTGTGGTAGAAAAGATTAGCTGATTAAAAGGACAGATTAGAACAGCAATAGCCTCACATGTGGTGTTTTGATTATAGGCTGTCAAATTCACACCCAATGATGGTTTTGGGTTACAGTGGCAGCTCCACTTGCATGAACATGCATGTTAAGGCAAAGTTCACTAATGGTGAATGCCCAAAGAGGTTTGCTTTGACTAAACAAAAAACATTAATGGCTTCTCATAGAATTATTTAGAACTGTTAAATTAAAAAGAGAATTTTAAAGGTAAACCCTGTGTAAATATGTGCTAAGCTATCACAGATGTGTTTGTAGTATTTTGGTCAGTATTGTACTGGTAACAAATACTATCCTGTGGCTTACAATGGTACAGGCTCTGCACCCCAGCAAATTTATCCCAAGGACATGGCAGCCAGCTTAGGTTTAGAAGACTGCATCTGAACAAACTACCAGACCTCTGGAACAATGTCACATATGTGCGGAAGTAAATCTGTGCGTAAATTGTGCATACCAACTTTTCACACCCAAATCAGTCGCTTATCAATATTTTTGTACCTAAATTTGTTCATGCTTTACAAACAAATTTAGAAGTCCTTCTGCCCATGCATACATGGCTTTTTAAACAAATTTAAGCACAAATCTTTAAAATGAGTATTGCTGCTAGTGCTGCTTATAATTATTTCTTTAAACTTGAGCCACAGTGCGTGTCCCAGGGGAAACGATATTCAGTGTCCACTTAATTTTCACTTCAAATATTTTTTTTGTTCATGGTTGTCCGTGCTGTGGAAACACTTTGGAAAGCTTCCCTTTTTCTGGCTTCCTCTTTAAACCTCAGACATTATTATTTAAGTTTCTCAAGTCAGACTTTCTACTTCTTTTTTTCCTTAGCAGTGCAGGCTTCTCTCTTACAACATAATCACTCTACTAGCTTGTCTCCACTACATCTTCAGTTAAAAGCATAAGCACACCAGTTTTAAAAAGAGTCTGATTTACAAACATAAACATGGTGGCAAGAACAAATTAGCTGGTGTAAACGTGTCATAAATCTGACAGTAATTTTGTGAGCATATTAGTAAATGAGGGCCAGTGTCCTGTGGGCAGACGAAACCAAAGTGGAGATGTTTGGCCATAATCCATGGCATCGTGCTGGGCAAAAACTAAGAATGACATATCTGCAGAAACACCTAATACTGTCTGTTAAGCACAGTGTTGGTGGGGTGATTTGAGCTTATTTTGCTGCCACAAGCCCTGAACACCTTGCAATCATTAAGTTGACCATGAACTTCTCTGTAAACCAAAGTATTGTAGAGTCAAATATGAGCCTGTCTGAGATTTAAAGCGTGGCTGAAGCTGAGTGATGCAACAGGATAATGATCACAAGCATAGCAACAAAACTGCAACAGAATGGCTGAAAAACAAAAGAATCAAGATATTGCAGTGGTCCAGTGAAAGTTCAGACCTCAACCCAATTGAAAAGCTGTCACAGAGCCTGAAGAGAGTTGTGCATGAACGACTGCCCACAAACCTCAATGAACTGAAGAAGCGTTGTAAAGAGCGGGCTGGCATTCATCACAATGACACAAGAGAGATAATCATACAAAAAATAGTAAAAGTCTTGCACATGACTGTACAGGTCACGTAATCTGGAACAGCTTGAACATGCAGATGTTTGTTGTTTATGTATTTAATAATTTGACAAACCAGTAGAACCGATCCATGAACCAGCTGCTTCTCCTGTTTTTGTTCTTTGCTCTGGTGAAGGTGGAACATCAGTATGGACCCTGATGATGTCACCACTAGCCAAAGGTCTCTTTCATGCAGCGGTGGACATGAGCGGCTCGTATGTCTACAACGCAACACTAGAACAAGCCGAGTC
Organism: Andinoacara biseriatus; assembly: GCA_015108635.1. Taxonomy (NCBI): domain Eukaryota; kingdom Metazoa; phylum Chordata; class Actinopteri; order Cichliformes; family Cichlidae; genus Andinoacara; species Andinoacara biseriatus. Next base: position 7,284 of record VUQJ01028306.1, on the reverse strand, counting down.
GGACAACCTGGTGTTTCTGAAAAAAACAGGCTGCAAAAATCTGGATTGCCTGAGGCACCTCTCTGTCGCACGTGTCCTGCAGGTAGGAGGTGGCAGATAATCCATCTTCACTAGAGAGACTTGCTGTAAAAAAAAAATAAAAATAAAAAAATCTGAGTGAAAGGTTTTTTATGTGAAAGCAGAGAGGCTCTGACAGTAATAATAATAAAATAAAATAAAAATCTAATAACAGAAAAAGTTAATTTTTGTAATACTCTCTTTTAATGTTTTAAGGATTTCATCAAATATCTAATTCGTAGCTCATCTTTACAATCAGTTCTGACATTTTGATCAAATTTAAAATTGCATTTTCATTTTGATGGCTTATAATGTCACATCCAGGTATCAAAAGACCTGGACATGTCCAATTTTACCGTGCAGGTAATGAATGAATGGGACACTAAACATAATTTGCAGCCATGATTCAAGACGAGCTTCCCTCAAATTGAAACACCACGAAGGTTTCATTAAATTGAAAATCATCTGAGGAGAAGCCAAACTTGTTAGTCTATGGAGAGCTTCATTTCAACATGACAATGACCCCAGGCTGAATCATGAATAATGTATGTCATGAAATGATGATGACAGCTTAACTTTTAAAAGTGTGGCAGTCACCACACTGCAGGTTACTGTTATTAGGTTTCTAAAATGTCAGAGTAAATGATTCAAGATGCCACTCAGGATAGTTTGAAAAGGAACAGTTTCCATCTTGTGTCAACATTTTCCCCCTTTTGGTTTAATTTGGAGCCAGAACAAAAAACACTGAAGACTGTTTTTAAACCTGCTGGTTGAAGCTTGTTTCTTTACATGGACTGGTTCTTTTATATAACACTTTTCTACACTACTTGAGCACTCAAAGCACTTTATACAACATGCCTCATTCATCCACATTCATACATGTTTTTCTAAGTTCTTTCTATCTAACTTCCACACACATTCATATGCCTATAAATGCAATTTGCAGTTCAGTATCTTGCCCAAGTATACTTAAGTATGCAGACTGGAGCAGCCAGGGATCAAACTACCAGCCTCCTGATTAGTAGAGGATCTGCTCTGCCCCCCGGGGTACAGCCTGTGTCCAGAACAGAACAGAAATCAGTGGCTACAGATGCAATGAAACAAGAAGCCTGAGAGTGGAATAGAGCTGAGCTGCAAATAAGCCTGCAGATGTGCAGTGAATGCAGGCTAAAACAACTTAAACAGTGCCCCCTGAATGTGATTTGCCAATTTCAACATTAAAGGCACCACAAATCAAGCCCAAACTTGAAATATCAATATTCATTATTCTAAGTAATGTTAATTTAAAAATGTTAAATGGATCTCAATTTTGGTGAATTAACCTTTTTATTTTATTTATTTATTTATTTTTTCCTCTTCTTTTCATGCTTGTTTTCCTAGGCCATCCCGTGGAAGGAGTACCCCTCCTGGGCAGCAGAGGATCTAACTGACCTCCCCACCAAAGGGCATTTCATTGGCCCGGTTGCAGTGGTGGATGGCTATGTCCTTGAAGCTCCACCTTTTGAGGTGTGGGAGAAGAAGAGAGACTACAATGATGTCCCTTTCCTCATAGGAACAACACAGCAGGAGGCTGACTTCGAGTATGTGCTCACCTGCTTCAGTTTCTTCACATTTAGCTTGTGCTGAGATCAGTCTCCACTTAGTCCTCTGTTTTCTCCACAGTCCTCCACCTGCAAACATCTCTGTGTGGACCTGGAGCGACTACGGGTGGTTTGTAACAGGTAACAGCTGCAGTGTAGACATTAAGAGTATGTAGACGACTGTATTCAGCACACTTTGCCCAGTGGGTGTAACCGCAAAGCCTGTGATTGATATACCGCCTCTCTGAATCATATTCTGTGACAGTTAACCTCTTCCAGGCTGTCTTTATGAGGTCATCATCTGTTACAGCCTTAATCCTTTATTCCAGATTTTATTCCTGCTTTCCACAGTCGCTCTGCAGTATTATTGATTTATGTTTTGTTCATAGCAACAAAACCTGTTACAGAAGACGGTTGAAAGCTAAACCGAGCCAACCAAGCAGGTTTCGCATGGATTAACAAAAACAAACATGCACTAAAATCTCTTTCTAGCCTACCAACATTTAAGTGAAACTATTCTGCATATTTCCATTTCTATATTTGTAGTATTGTGCTTGTGTAGTGGGACAGCTATGAAGATACACTCAGTGTGTGCGCATGACTGTGCCAGTTCAAAATGTGGCTGTGGAGGAAGGCAGATTGGGCCGCAGCCACTTGGCTTTAGGAAACTAGGTTAAGCTTGGGGTTCATACTTTGTTGTGATGGCCAAACATCGTAAACGAGACTTTGGAATGCATTAATATGAATCTTTATCTTTACAGAGATGGCCAAGCAAGCATGCCTCTGTGTGTGTTTGTGTGTGCATTGTAGCCCTTCTGTACACACGGAGTGGAGAGGCAGCAATCACTTAAGGCCTTAGCCATACTGACTTAGTGACTGGTCAGCAGCTGCATGCATGCAGAAATATTTGTATTTGGGCTGTCGCTGGCTGAAATCAGTCAAAAGGTGCTGCAAGAAAAGCCTCCTTGTGATTGTTTTGGTTGCTAACAGGTTGCAGTAGTCACCGGTAGTTTTTAATGGAGGACACAGACTTGTCTGCAAAGTAGTAGTGAAACTATATATTTAAAAAAAATGCTTGCTTGTGCTATAGACTAGTTTGTCAAATGTATTTTTTTCTTTTAATGACTAATAGAAAAGTAATCAAATGAATATCTGTAACTTAACCTCAATAGTAAGCTTTTAAATGTCTTCTACCCAAATATTCTGGCTAGCGACATACACGTATTGCTGCCAGTACTAGACGTATTATGAAGAAGTCTGCCATCCTCTTGACACTGAAAACCCAGCTTTACCTCACTAAGCCCAAAATCCAGCTTCATAGTTCAGGCCACTGGTTTGTCTGATTGCTTCCTGCTCACTGGTATATACTGCCAGGGACTGAAACTCAGTTTAAACAGGAAAATGAAATAAAAAAAAACAGAACAAAACAAAAATCAACATTTCATGTGATAACAAAAATACAGTCCTGTTGTACTAACCCTAACTCAATTCCTACTAAACATGGATTGTTCTGACTGTAGTCTGGTATCATTTTGTAATACTTTGTTATCTTGGATACAGTGTGTTTAATAATTAGATAGTGTGTGTGTGTGTGTGTGTGTGTGTCTCACCCGTCTCTTTTACACTCAGATAAACTTCAGTCATTCAGTAAGGATCTCGCCAAGAAGGCACTGATCCTGTATCCACCTTCAGACCTGTGTCCCACCAAAGACCGTTGCCCAGAGAGAGCCTATACCACCATGGCATCTGACATAAGGGTCACCTGTCCCAACAACGATCTGGCCCAGAGGGCTGCAGGTAAAGTAGTAGGTAATGGTAGTAGTAGAAGTTAGTTTCTTTCATAATAAAGAGCTTTTAATCAGCTGTCCAGGTTGAAACAAATCAGTGGTTGGTGATGATTAAATGTCAGCAGGTATCTGAGTCCTTCTGGTGGCTACAGAAATACATAAATCCTAAAATAACCCTCAGATTTCTACTTTAGCATCATGGATGTTTATGACAAGAGCAAGACCTGCACTGCACGTGAAATTGACACTTTTATCAGGTTTTGATGTGATGAACATCTAAACAGCTGAGCCACATAAGCCAACACAACTACTAGGAAACAGCATCAGCGTTCATGTTGTTATCTGATTTAGAAGATTTTTAATAAACTCTGAATTATAATTTCACATTAGTTCATTTTTAGTCAGCAAACACAGAAGACATTTAAGTTGACACTCTGAAATGTAGGTGATTGGATGAATAAAGTTGGTCCATTTTGCCAAAGTTGCCAATTATTGCACCTCACTTCCATCTTTGGTTGGACTTTGGTTAGATATTAGTTAGAGAGGAGGCAATCATTAGAGACCAACACATCCACGTCAGTCAGCATTGTTTAAAGTCAACAATGATGCATTTTAAGTCAACGCTGTAGTTATGCCAACATACTGGCTTATTCACAGATTTTAAGAATGAAACATAGAAAAAACAAACTACCATGTTGCATACAGTCTACTCTGCTCGAGTCCAGTGCTTTTTTTTGCTTTTTTTTCTCTGACACCAGAAATGAAGTGGTCTGTCCTGCAGCACATTAGTATAATGCAACATAAGTATATGTTACAAGTTGTTTTATCAGAGTAACAAGTCATCTAGTTCCTTTCTGTCTCCTTAGCTGCTGCAGCTTTTGAATGAGTTTGCAGTATAGCACAGTTGTGCTTTGTGTAGGTTTGGTGTCCTCAGGGCTTGTTAAACTCAGTCAGCGGTGAAACTCTGAGTAAAGTGACATTTAGGTGTTGTGTGAGGCAACTACAGGGCATCCTGGGTGATTTTTCTTCTGCATGCTTCATTGGGTTTTTTGTTTTTTTTATTTTGTGCAGCTTGCTGTGTTCTTGTTTGTTTTTCTGCTGAGTCACAGCCAATCTGGGCTGGAAATGACTGATAAATAGGAGAGTTTAAAGGGTCATGTCATGTTGTTTACAGCACAAAATTAAATGTTGCTTGTGTCCCAAATAATAGCAAAAAGCTTTTCAAATAACTTTTGATTTAGAGATGAAGTTGCACCAAATTTAACACAGCTGGCCAGGTTTTATGTTTGTTGGAAAAAGGTTTTGGGGATCAGACCATCCAGACTGTTTTACTGACTGACACTCTACATGCAGCACATAGTAGTTAAACATGAAGCAGTCAGCTCAAAGTCTTAGGGATGGTTTTTCTGCTGGAAAACTGGATTTGTGCCTCAAGTGTCTCAGAATTTCACAGGTGGATCAACAGTAGTGGAGCCAGAAGGCAAAGCTTTTTATTTATTAACAGGCCTATCATCATGAGCTTTGGGAAGTAACCAAAAGAATGAGATGTCAAGGCTCAACTTCCTTCGGTGTGTAGAGCTCAAACATCTGCAGAGAACTTGAAGTTAAGCTTCTACACCTTCCTGTTTTAAAGAAGCCAACCGAGGTGGTCTTCCATCCTAGGTGACTTTCTCTGGAGGGTTTGCAGAAACATCCAACTGGCAATATGTCCAAGTATGGACCTCCTGCCACCTGCTGCTAAAATAATCACCAAAACATACATAATTTGAGAACTCCAGTGGCCGGCTGTTTAGGGAATGTACTGACAGACTGATTTTTAGAATTTTCATTCATGTAATAATGGAGACTTCTTTGTAGGGCTGAACTTTTACACTAGACATTTGATTATATTCATGAATATCAGGCATTAAATCATAAATACAACCCGGTAACTGGTGGAGTTACTGCAAATGGTTGAGTAATTAATACATCTGGGGACAGATGGATAATCAGAAACTTTTTAAATTACTTTTAAAGTCCACATTTCAAACTCTGAGTTGTTCCACACTTCTTTGCTTTCAGGTTTATTCAGAAATGATTGTAAAAGGAAACGGTTATTGTGGTGATGTTGCCTTGGTGGGCTTCAAGAAACTATTGTAGACATTTTCAGTTTTGTGGCATTTTAGAAGCAAAAATCATAATGAAAATAATCTGAAGTTGCATGCCTCCACATGTGTGATGTCAGAAATGCATAATTCAAAGTGTCTTGGTTTCAGAAGTGTTTGAAACACTCTCAGTGGGCTGTTTTTCCACAGTTGACAGCTGTTGAAAGATTTCTCTTCAGGTAACAGGACTGATTTTAATAACAACAATTAATAAAAAAAAAAGCACTCCTGCTGCAACTTCAAGGTTTTGTTTCTTTGTTGTTTTTGAAGATATAAAATGTAACTGCTTCCAGCAAAGTACATTGTTTTTTTTGTTTTTTTTGGGGGGGTGGTCATTTTTGACAATTAAAGAATCTTTTATAATCTTTTCCCAGCTGCTCTCAGCAGTCCTGTGTATCGCTATGTGGTGACGTACACGCCATCCGGACCTGTCAACATATCCAGTGGCCTGGTTCCATTCCCCAGCCGCTTCTCCTTCCACTGTCTGGATGCTGTGGCTTTCTTTGGCGGGCTGGAGTTCCTCTTGGGGAAAACTCTCTCTGATCAGGACAGGCGCTTCCAGAATCTTATTACAGACAACCTTGTCAGTTTTGCTAAAACAGGTAAGGAGTTTAACTTAATAACTTTATCTATATATGTGCTATTAAAATGGTGGATACTCACATTAAACGTGGTCAGAGTTTCAAATAATGAGGTCAGCATGTGTACAAGTAGAAATCTACATGTGTAATTGGCCAAAAGCTCAGGCTGATTCAGGCTGATGTCATTCAGTTTCAGATGTCATTGTTCTTGAGATTGTCCCTAATATGCCTCTGTCAGCACAGGAGTCCCACCCACCAGCACAAACCTTCTGTACATGAGGTGCAGTCTGAAGAAAGTAGGCTTAAGGAAGAGGAACTAAAACCACTTGTTTCAAAGGATGAACTATGGAGCTACACCAAGGCGCAAAATAGACATAAATAGCGGTTCTTTTTAAATGAACCATGCAATGCTTTTCTAGTAGAGTGGAGGTGATAAAGACCATAAAAGTTCCTTATTAGCGTGGCTGTTTCAAAGATAAGGTCAAGCTATTGTCATAGCCTTGGTGGTGGCAGCAGCTTTTGTTCCACAAAAACTTTAACGGTGGCCATAACTCGAGAGCAAACCTAGGGTGTTCAAATTCACACCATAGATTCATCTACTAAAAATCTCAAACAAATTTGAATCTCTGCAACCTTGACCTGAAGGTAAAGGTCACTTGTTTGATAATAACAGTGTGACTTTTTTTGTGAAATGAAAGTGCCATATCTTGATATCATTGCTACAGCCATGCTGTGCATTCACATTTTCTAGTGTGCACAAGATGTGCCCAGGCTTGTCCCAGTGAGAGCCACTTATCAGTCTCTAATGACAGTTTAGTGGAAACAGCACACTTGTTTTACCACTTGAGGCTAAAGCACACTGAGTATAACCAGGCCACGAAGGAGGAGCTACTAGCAGCTGGTGATGTGTGATCCAAAATTGAACAAATGACTCAAACTAGTGTCACTGAAGCACTCGCTAGTTGCACTCCATAGGACAAGAAAAGCAAACAGTGGATGGAAGTTACTGATGCGGTCACATGATAGTAAAGGAGGGCTTTAAGCTGGTTGAAAAGTTCAATCCAGATCACAAAATCCCAGGTAGAAAATTTTCCTTTTTTTTTTTTTTATGTGGCAATTTTGAAGAGCTACAAGG
>VUQJ01028304.1:0-14946 GCA_015108635.1 Andinoacara biseriatus | reverse complement strand
CTAACATCAAATACGAGGGCACAGACTGAAAGGTTATGGTTTGAAGTGTGCGCAGATGTGACACAGAGTGCGGTTTAGTGGCTTTTGGGCAGCAGTATCGATGACTCATACTGAGAAGAGAAAGCAGTGTTTATTGATTAGACCCCTTTGCACAACCAAGCACCACAAGTCACGGTGGAAATAGTCGCAGGCTGGAGGAACTGTATCTCCAGCCTACGGGGTGTGTGTGTGTGTGTGTGAGATGTTTGAGGTGTTGTTTGGTTTTCATCATTTGGTTATGAAATGAAAAAGGGAGATATTGGCAAGACTGTGTCATAGATTTCTAAATATGGTATATTTAGCAAAGAAATCTGCATGGATTGTGTATGTGCAGGTGTGTCTGTGATGTCTGTGTGTTAGTGACATTTCAGCATATCAGACTGTAACAACAAACAGGAGGAGAGGCAGTTGGACACCCCTCACTGAGAAATTACTGTGTTTGCATCCAACCTGTGATTTATTCACACACAGGTGGGCCAGTCGTGTCACGCAGCCATTAGTGCAATCTATTAAAGCACACTGTGGCAATCTGACGGCTGATGTTTGCTGTGCACGTTCACACTTTGATAGTTTACAGTCTGAATTTAGAAAGCTGACTGCTGCTGCTCCTTCTTACAATCACAGCATTTTTTTGTAAACCTCGGCTCTTTCATCAAGAAACAGAAAAACATACACGCATTAGCAAAATTCCTTATGACGAATTGCCTAAGAATTATCTAGACAACAAATTATTAATTAATTATTAATTAATGAATTACAAAACAGTAGATACATACACATATATTTCCAAACAGTAAAAACACATTTTTCCTAGCAATCGTATACATTCAGAGCTTATTTCTGTATATCTTCTATATTAATGGCATGATGCTGCTGAAGTTGCCTGGCAGGTTTTCATCAGGTATGTGATATAGAAAAACAGGCTGTTTCCATAAAATATGTAGAAAATACAGGCTTTCCAATTCTGTGCATTTTGTAAAAGGTACAAAATTGTTAGCAGAGGTTTCAGACACGTGTTGCTGAAGAACAACAACAGTCAACAACAATAAGAACTACAGAACTACAAATACCGTAAAGGGTATCATCGCAGTACAAAGCTGTTGTACAACTAAAGATACAATAAGGTAATTTATTTTATGGAAGTTCACCAATCATTAACACTCTATTACTCAAACAGGCTGATTGGTCTGACACCCTGAAAGGCTTTCTCTTGCAATAATCTAGTTAGTTCGTAATATTGCTCTGAAGAGATCAATATTTTTCTGTGTAACGTTTGATTTCTGCTTGATTAAAACTGCTCTGTAACAAGTTCAAGGAGCACTGAGTCCTTCACACCAACTCCGTGGCCACAGCACAGACACTGATGGCACGCAGCTTGTATGATATTTTTCTAAGCTGTGTGTGATTGATTTTTCCATCATGGTTAGAAATGACAAATCCAATAATCTGTTCAAAGAACCCTGTTTAGAGGAAAAACACACAGCAAATCAGAGCTGTGTGTTTTCACATATTGATCCTCCTCTGCTGTGGTTATACTTGCATGCATTTTGGTTCAATTGAATCTCCAGCACAACATAATACAGCCATAAAGCCTTCAGCTGTCAGAGTCAGCCATGACTCTGCAGCTACTGCCGGCAGATGAGCCAGTGTGCTGGCGGTGTTATGGTTGAGCGCAGCGAGGCTGACTCAATATCACGCCGAGCTCCACGTGTCAATAAATTCTTATAAAGATAAACACAAAAACAAGTAATCAAATCATTCTGCGGCGTTTCTGCCTGTAAATTTCCCTTTCAGAGCAAAGCCAAACGTAGTCGCTGTTGGAAATCAAATCACTCAAATGGATTATACAGATTATAATAGGTAGCTACATTAATCATGAAAACAATCGGTAACATTGATTTGATCTAGCAATTTAAACCAGCATTTAAGTTGCCTGTAGGTCCATGAAACGTTGCTGTTTGTTTGCTTTAAAAAGCCAGTAACCTGTAGTGCCCAGCAGCCAACTGTAGGCAGCACAGGCAGCAACACGCTATTCACTGTTTTCACATTATTATCAAAATGCCCGTCTGTAGGCTTCAAACGAGGCTTTTCCCCACTGCTTGACAGTTAGTCTTACTTGGTTTGTTTAGCTAAAATGACAGAAAGTAATGAAACTGGAGGCATTATAATATCTAACCACTCCAATTTCTCAACACTGCTAGCAAAGTGTAGCATGCAGGATTCCATGTAATCACTGTGTAAGGTGCACATATCACACAAATCCTCCCATTTAAAGTTACATTAGAAAACACGTTTGCCTAGATTAATGTCAATGGATCTACGGTAGATAGCTAGCTAATGTTAGCTTAATAACTTTAATTTTGCGTTAACGATAATTTCCTGATCTTTGCCCCTAAAATGTCAACATTACCGACTGTTCAGAAACACATTTATCTTCACAAGATACAGTTTGTAAAACATCACAAAGTGGAACTCTGGTAGGGACGTTGTATTTGTGGTACTTACAGTGTTTAAGTACTATGGTGGATTCCAAGTAAGCATAATTTGAAGTTTGTTCACATATTTTTGTTTTTATTCTTTTGAGAGACAAATGAACTATTCATGCTTTAACCCTTTGAGACCTATAATAACAAGTCTGCCAGACCATATTGTTACAGTTACATATGCTGTAACAATATGGTCTCACTATACATCACTATAACTCACTATACATCAGTAGAACCTTTAGAACCCTAATTATAACAATATGTATGAAGGTAACCATAGTAACTACATAAAGTAGCTAAAGAGTGCCCTAACCAGCAGAGAAACTGAAAACCATTTTCTGTATCTACATATTACGCTTGATACAGAAACGCCATAACTGTACATGCTAATGCACGCGATAAAGCGAGTACGTGTTGTTGTTAGCGCTTTCTACTTGATTTTTGCGAAACCTTTAGAAGAAGGATACAGGACTCTGAGACACGCTGAATGCATCATATGTGAGTGTAAATCCTCTGGTTTTGTATGCAAAAAGACTTATTGCTCTATCGTATGTGGTTTCAATTTTACCGCCATTTAAAAGCAGTCGGGAGCGCCGTCGCTCCGGCAGGTCGCGTGGATTTAAAACATATTAAGTTCTATGGAGGCTTCAGTATTGGAGCAGTGTTTTTGCCCTTAATTATCCCAGTGAGCTTTTCAGTGAATATCCTATTTAATATTACAGTTATTAATGCATGCAGCAATAAAACCTGCTCGCTAGCATTTGTGTTAGCAGGGTTTCAAAAAATATATATTTTCAGCTGCCAGTGAGACGCCTCAGCTTCCTGGCAGTAGAGTTTTGGTGGCACAATTTCCAGATTTCTATTGAGATCTGGAGCTGGATATAAACTCTGAAACAGAATATTTTACTGTAGGAGCATTGGTGCTATTCACAGGTCTTATGCATCCTTGGTGAATTTGGCGTTCACAAGATTTTCAGAATCTTCAGACTGAGATTCAAACTTGTCCAAGATTTTTAGTAGACGCTCCAAGCGCATGAGTTTGAACCTTCTAGGTGACATCGTTTTCACAAAACTTGACCTCATAGCTTGAGGTGAAGGTCACCAAGATTTTAACTCATCTGAAATTTTTAGTAGAAGCATCTATGATGTGAATTTGAACATCCTGGGTCATTTTTGAGTTATTTAATTCATAGAGTTAGATGTGGGCCCCCTGTCTCGCTGCCCGCCCACCCAGCGGAGTGACATTGGCCTTTTTAGGCTGAGGGGTAAAAAGGTGGCACAAATCAAAATTGCAGACTTAGATTGTAAATAGTAAATTGACTGGTAATCCTGTTGTACTTTTCCACCCTCAGTTTTCAAAGCACTCTGACAGTCACTGCAAACCACAGACACAGAAACATTAATCTGTGCATGAATGCGTCCCTGTTACTTATTTGTAAAATCTGTAATAGTGTGGCTGCCTTGCTATGAAGTTTATATTTTCTCAGTTTCATTATTAGTGTGAAATTACAGTTGAGCTGCTGCTGATTTCCTCGTGAATTCTGCCACCCTCTGTGACACTTCAAGGTTAAATGATTTATGATTTCAAATTATAACCTACATTTCTATTTCTATTCTAGTTCCATGGTCAGAAATACTGAAACCTGCTGCCGTGTGTTGCGTCTTTAAGGTCACCTTGTGCTGCCACTTTCACCAAGCCTGAAGTCAAGTGCAAAGCAAACGCTGCACTGACTGATGGAGGAGGCCGGTCTTCCTCCCAGCTCAGCCCTGTTGAACCTCTGGGGAAGAAAATGCAGACGCAAGCTGCTGCTATTTGTGGACTACAGACAGCGTAGGCTAAAATGACACGTTGGACCACGGCCTGCGGGAGGACGTTGGCTTTTCTAGTGGCACACAGTTCTTGGAAGGCATGATTGATGCACATCTCCTCTCAAGCGTCTTAATCGTTTTAGCCCGTCTGTGGCTGTGTAGCTGCCACACAGTGGCCATGGCCTGTGAGAAGGCCACTCTTAAGCTCCAAATGGGGCTAAATGGCCCTTCTTTCTCCTGCTGCTGTTTCCTCACAGAGGTTAGCCTCTCTACACCACAAATTACTCCCTAAAAAGCTGGCAGACAGGGCCGTGCAGAAATTGCCATTTATTTGTTTATGGTTTAGGCTGGGCACTAAGACCCCTATAGTAAAGGCTATTTTTAGCTGCCTAATCCTTTAATGGATTTATAATCAGCCAGACTGGCCAAACAGCAAAAATAAACATAAAAATGAATGCTGGGTTTATAACTGATCTGTCATTATTTTTGAGTGTTTACTTTGCATCACGTAGATCTGCTTATGAAAAGCGAGCTGTCAGCCTTATTGTGAAAGATCATTTCCGGGATACAAACCATGATTTTGAACAATGAATAACTAAGAAGGGAATTTTGTAATGGAGAGGGTCTCGTTAAATCCTTTCTTACTCGGATGTGTCTCACTCAGATCTTGGGCTGTGCAGCTAATCTACTGAATCCTGTAGGTGAGGTGAGGCTGGGCCTTCAAACTTTTAACTGGAACTGTGTTGGGTGGCTGTAGCTCAGGTGGTAGAGCAGGTCACCTCCTGATTGGAAGGTCAGGGGTTTGATTCCTTGCTGCTCCGGGCTGCGTGCCAAAGTATCCTTGGTCAAGATGCTGAACCCCGAGTTGGTCTCTGAGGCAAGCGTTGGAGTGTGAATGTACTTGCTTACACATGGAAGTGCTTGTATAAATGTAAACATGCTGTAAAAGCACTTTGAGTGCTCAGACAGAGTAGAAAAGCACTATATAAGTGCTATTTACCATTTATTTCATATCAATCATTCTATTGTCTTTGGCCCTGCTGCAGGCTAATGGAAATCTGCAATAAAACACACTGTATTCTGCAAGTCTTGGACCCCCCCAAAAAAAAAATTGTAAAAACCTCTGAAGATGAAGGCAGTCAAAGCCAGCCCTACCCTGCTGTAAGTGCGACATCACGCATAAGCTGACACAAACATTTGCTGAAAAAGACATGCATGGTTTTTTTTACTGGTTGCTTCTGAAAATGATTTTTTCTTGTATTTTTATGCAGTAACATTTTCAAAGCTACTTTCAACTGCTCCCTTATTCACCAGAGCAGGTAGCGTCGCATATTTGATTTGCAAGATATTTACACCAGATGCCCTTCCCGACATCAAACCGGGAATCTCTAGAAGTGCTTTAATATATTTTTTCTCTGTAGTTTATTACATCGTCATTCTTTTTTTAATGTCTGTTAGAATATCAAGCCCCAAATGATAACAAACCATCAACAGCTGATACATCACTGCATTTGGAGGTCAATCTGTCAGTGAATGCAGCACGGACTATAAAAGAGTTCCTTATGTGAACTAAGAATTCTGTCTTGAACGCTTCACCTTTTCAGCCTGGGAGGGAAACCAGGACCAGGCCAAAACGTAGGTCAGCGCATCTGCAGTGAAGCAGACTGACCCGGTGGGGCTGAGACTGAAGAGTGCAAAACCAAATGAGGCCATTCTGCACTCACAGTCGCTCACACCAGCTCTCCTAGTGTCTGATGAGCTTGTTAATCCACTTGTCTCGCCGGCTTTGCACAGTATGTTATCTATAAAACATATTTTGTCTTTTGTAAGCGTAGCTACTTATTTATGACAGCATAGTTAGCATACCAGTTGGCAGTGTGGTTTAAAGTAGTTTGCTTCTTATGCAGCCTCAGGGCTCCGTGCATATTAGTTATACACGACTGCGTCTTGCAGTTACTGTATTAAAAGTAAATTTTCTTAAATAGTGCTTTTCTACTCGAGCACTCGAAGGACTTTATACAACATGCCTCATTTACACCCATTCATGCAAGCACTCTTTTCTACATCTACATCGGATATAGTTCAGTATCTTGGCCAAGGATACTTTGGAATGAGGTCTGGAGCAGCCAGGGACCAAACCACCAACCTTCCGATTAAACGATGGCATGCTCTTCGTCCTGAGCTCCAGCCACCCTTCTTGAACATGTAAAGCAGCAGAAGCAGCAGCAGAAAGGGGACAAAGGATGTTTCAGTGTGCAAAGCCTATTGGCACTTGCCACGAGTGAAGAGCAGTTAGAGATAATGTGAAAGCAGGTGATTCATTCTGCAGGTTTTTGATGAATGGCTGCTATTCCACATGTCACATGTAGGTATTCAACTCTAGCCAGCTGCTCTCTCTGTCCTTTCACCAAGGTGAAGTCCTACTAATGTCCTACTTCCCCATCCATAGCCCCAGTTCACTGTGTTCTAAAGTAAATCCAGCAATCATGACAGTCTGCACGAGTTCAATAACCCTGAGGACCAAAAGAGCTTCTGTATAGACGGTAAATAACATCCAGTTTGACCCCTAATTAGACAGTGTCAGCATTCTGAATCTCATCACACCATAAGCATTGATTGGGTACTCTGATCTGCTGGATATGGCCTGAAAGTACACAAGCATTTAAATTCTGTCACTGTAACATCATCGTTACAATGAAACACCTAAGATAAGAGTAGGTTTGTTTTCAACAGCAAACAGAAAAATTCACGAGGCAGACGTGGTCACAGGGACCTGGGACTGGATTCTCAGCAAGGTGGACCATTTCCCACAGGTTGTTTTTATGACAAGACACAGAACACTAGTGGTCTCCAATATTTAAACAGCACTAGATTTAGTCAAAGTGATCCCCGAAAACTGGAGACACAACTGGACATAAGCTTTGATAAGTTGAGACTTCTCCTGGACTTGCCTTGTGGTAACCTGTGTTATCTTCAGACTGAACTTGGACTTGGCTTCATCCTGAGACTAACCTAGAACATGGTCTCTGATAACTCCAGACCATCAACTTGAAACTTGACCTGGAGACTCAGTTTTTTTATGCAGTGAAAAAGTTTCTTTCTTCTTCTTTTTTTTGCTTTGCTTTCTCTTTTTGTCAAAACTCGGGGTAAATGTTATTAAACCATACAAAAATATATAAAAGCACTAGGTCTCTATGTTAAACACAATTCACAACAACAGTTGCAACATTTAGCCTGTTGATCAGGGTATTCCTCATATTTTGTCTGAACAGGAGAGTTAAAACTAAATTTCTTCAGAATCAGAGCCATGACACTTGTTTTCCCACTCCTGCAGCTCACAGGCTCTGTGAAAGCTCCCGACTTTACCTGTCAGAGCAACAGCCTCGAGTGAGTCACCGTCTCTCGACCTCCTCTGAGGTTATCTGAGGGAAGAGCTGATGTAACCACTGACGACTGATGGGCTTTGTTTCAGAATTCATTAAAAAGTTATGCTGAGATTGTTGTTTTTTTTAACTCTTCTTTACTTGTAGTTTTGGAATTGAGTTGTTGGGTAATGCAAACATGACTCTCTGTATTATTGTACAATCTTTACCTTATAATACAAAGCACCTTGAGGCCACTACAAATAAAATTGATTTAAATGGAATACGTTAACATTTTAAAAGCAGACGTATTCTGGACTCTTTCACATCCTTATGTCATAATCTGGTTTCAAGTCACAACAAACACTTCAGTGCAGGGTGGCAGAGCTGTCTCGTAAACAGCTCACAAACCACCAGGGTTCCCACATGACCTGTGTCCCCTCCCATTCACACACACACACACACACTGCTCTGAAGAGGTGGGGGCAGCGGCAGTGGGACGTGGTAAGTTCATTTGGACTCTATTTCACTTCCCCATTCCCACACAGCACAGTGCAGTTTACAGACATTTCTGTGAGATCCTCACCGCACTGCAGGAGCCGCCAGTGCAAGCAAATAGCTTGGTTTGCATTAAAGAGACAAAAACAATCACTGAAAAAAAATCAATCTTTTCTGGTGATTCTTGCCTTTAAACAAGTAAAATGTCTGTGTTTCCAATACAAATCAATGTGTATGTCCTTAAGTTGGATTAGATTACTGCAAGCAAGAAAAACATGCAGTCCAAAGCCGAGGAACACAACACAAAAGGTGACAAAGCTGATCATAAAGGTGCTAATCACTTACTATAACACAAAAACCTGTTTGTGGAGCTCCTCCTACACAATCAGGTGTTAAACAGCCAAACGTGGCACACGGGCACATGTTGGACCCCTGAAAATTCTGATCTGTATCGGATATTATGACTTCATCACGTCGTCCAGCTACCGACATACTAACATGACCATCTATGACCCCTTATAAAAGCATCATTTAGAAAATACTGAATATACAAATGTTGATATCTCCAAATTGTGGTGTTTTCAGTATCAATATTACATTACATCATTTGATACATTAAGCTATAAAAGATAAGATATGAAGCTTTATTGTCATCGTACAAAAAGAATACAATGAAATTTAATTCAGCAGCTACAAATACGTGTCAAAAACCGCAACACAAGTTTTCTGGTTTTTGGAGACAACATCAAAAGTTTAATGTTGATAAATAACTTTGTAGCCGTGTGAATGTGCCCAGCCTACAAGATGAACTCTTGCAGCGCGCTGTATTGGTAAACCATGAGGCGCGTATTAATTCGTGAGTTTGCTCCCTTCAAAAGAAATGAACTCAAATTTATGGTAGTTTATTTTAATGGAAAGAGACAGAACAACAACATCAAAGTTATAAATTGATCTGCATGTCATTGCGTAAAATAACTCTTTGATCCCCTGCAACCCAGCAGGAAATCTGGCTCCTAAATGTCTCTTTAATAGCAGACGTGAGGCGCTCCCGGCCCCTCGCCTCACACCTGGAGCTCACTGTATTCCTCTGTCACTGAATCCTCAGGAAGCTCTTTGAAAGTGTGAGCAACAGAATGTAGAAAAGTTCTCACTTTGATGGTTTTGAACTGAAATGTGTCCACACAAATAGCAGAACACACACACACACACACACACACACACACACACACACACACACACACACACACACACAGAGGAAAAAATACAATCTAAAATTTTGAACTGTTCTTTTTGTAATGTTTGCAGCACAGCAAATTTCAATAAACGTTAACCTTACACAGTCCTTTTGGATGTTGTAGTGACTTTCCACTGCACTTTCCACTTCGGCTAATCAGCATTTTATCTCTGACTTTTCAATTTTAAAAAAGCCCAACAAATATGTCTCTTCTGCATGAGGCAATTGGCACTTGTTTTGACATAAATGTTAGTAAATTAACTGTAGTTGTAGGTCGCCCTGCAACCGATGTACAGCACTGAGTGAGCAAAAGTGTTGAGCCACCCCCTCGTTTCTTTATATTTTGTTGGGAAAATGGGAACCAGGTGCAGTGATTTATTGAAACGTGCCACCATACTGTACATGGAAATACAGTATATAAGGCAAAAAAAAAAAGAGATTGTACAGTTCTAACAAGCTTGGAAGTCAGTATTTGGTATGGTTTTTATTCTGCAACACAGTCTGAACACGTTTAGTCTTCAGCAAGTGTAGAGATCAGAGGAGGTATGGAAAAATGACACTCGGTGTTAAAGGCTTGTTTCTCCAAATGATGGAAATCTGTCACAGCGATTGAGAGCTTTAATGCTGCTAATGTGGATAAAACAGTCGTGCTTACATGGAGACACCTCAGTGCTGCAGGGTTTAAACAACGCATCGAAGCAACAAACTTTTTTTATAATCGAATTATTCTAATTAGTTGAGAAATCGTTGCAGCCGTGTTTTGAATCATATCTATCTATTCCAATCCAAATTCCAATTTATTCATATAAATGGGACGTCTTCACATACTGAGGTTAATTATAGTTCCACAGGGTTCTATGCTAAAACCAATTCTATTTACATTGTACATGCTTCCCTTAGGCTGTATTATTAGAAGGCATGTCATACATTTTCACTGCTGTGTAGGTGATCTTAACCACATCTTATCTTAAAGATCTCATACTACGAATTCACCCCAATAGAGCATTTTGCTCTCAGCCTGCTGGCTTACCTGTGGTACCTAGGGTTTTTACAGGTAGAATGGGAGGCAGAACCTTCAACTTTCTGGCCCCTCGTCTGTCAAAGAGTTTTTCCTTCCCACTCTCGCCAAGTGCTTACTCATAGAGGATCGTCTGATTGTTGGTTTTTTTTTTTCTTTATTATTGTAGGGTCTATACCTTTACAAAATAAAGCACCTTGTTATGATTTGGCACTATATAAATAAAATGGAAAACTGAATTAAATTGTATTGTGTTTGATCAGAGTTACTGTGCCCGAAAAAAAAGAATAAAACTTCAGAAATATATTACCTTTTTATATTTCCAATTTTTAATAAACTCAGGTCTGTTTGAGAGGCTTTTTCTGATTAAAAAGTAAATGGCTTTTGGCTACTGTTGTGCCTTTGAGACATTAGTAAAAAAAAAAAAGCCGATTGAGCAGATCGATTTTGAGATATTTACAAAATAATGCAGAACTGTGTAGAAATTGTGATCCACCCCACATTTATTTATATTTTGCCAGGATAAAAAGAGTTTGTACAATTCTAACAAGTTTGGAAGCCAATATTTGGTATGACCAACTTTTTTCTTCAACACAGCCTGAACTGTCTTTGGCAGCTTTCTTGTCGTTTCTTTAAGTAGTCTTCAGGTTCTCCAAGGATTTCAAAGTTCTCAAGGATTTATCGTCCATCTGTCCAAATTCCTCAATTTTTTCTTTTTTAAAAACACAGCATGCCAAAATATGCCAATTCTTTTGTCCAATAGCCAAATCGGTTTGCTGGTGCAAAAATACTACATTTTGCCCATCAAACTGTGGTATCTTTGGGATTGTTTTATAGAGTCAACTAAAGCCATGGGAACAAATTATATATATTTTTTTATAGATAAAATTTAAAATTTATTTTTACTAAGTTGTCCGTTTTGTGTAAACACAACACTGATTCATCCCTTGACTTTAGTTCTCAGCTCTCAGTTCTTGAGTTTAATGGGAAAAAAATCCCACCTGCATGGTTTTCTTCCAAAAGCTTCTGTTACTTTTCTAAAGCTGTTTTAGAGGGGCAGGTGTTTTAGAGGTCAACCTTGTATTCTTATTTATTTCTTCAATCCGTAGAATCTCACTTTTAGGCTCGCTGCAGTGCTTTTTTTCTTGCCCGGGTGATCCAACAAACACAGCTGCCATTTAGCAAGCTGATGTGGTTTTATGTGTTTGTTGTGTGGTGACTAAATGTGTACATCTTGAAAAGAAATTGCAATCATCTGCTCAAGTATGTGCTCGTTTCTCTTTATAAATCACCCCATTTTGCCTGGAAGTTTGTGATCTGACAAGTGAGTCCTTCCTGGTTCACTGCATCCAAACAATTAAGCCTAAAGGGAATTTTTTCTTTACACCTCAAAGGTACCATTCACCAGCCACCATCCCATTTATCTATCCAATTATCTTCACCTGTAACACACCTCTTTCATTTCCTAAATGTTAATGTTGGATGTCATTTGGGTGCAGAGGCAGTTGTGGAATCAAATTGGCCACTTGGCAGACATAGCGTGTCACAGTGAGGGCGCTGAGTGATGGTGTGTGACAGCAGAAATTGCACACTGATGCTCTGAGAGCCAAAACATTTTGTAAATTAGAAAAAAGTGTCGAGAGCAAAAAAAAAAAAAGGCAGTGACAAGAAACATGTTGTGGGCCAGTGCGGATCAGGTCATCGGAGCTCGAGCTCAGCTTGTCTGGTTTTCAGCAGAGGGAAGAAAACAGACCGAGCACTGAATACAACCTCCATGAATGAAGGAGTAAAAAAAGTGCACGCTGTAGATTTCATCCTTCACAGCTTAGATTTAGTTTCAAGAAACAACTGGAATACGAGGAAGTTTAAGTGCTTTTTATGAAAAAATATTATCAGTTTTGAGTTTATAATAACTGTGTAAGTGAAACCAGCAGGTATGTTCCTGGTGAAACTCTTACATCTGTCTGTAGTCCTGTTTTTATTGTCTCAATGATAAAGAATTATTGTCTCAATAGTGAATGATTTTCACTATTAGTGAAAATGGACAGACATCATTAACATGAATTTTTTGAAATATCTTGCAAAACAAACTAAAATATATAAATTTTTTGATATTCAGTGGTTGCATTAAAATACTGCACTACACATTTTAGTGCAGGCTAAACTGGTTAGATTGCAGTACTGTGGTGGAGTTTACAGTAATGCACTATGTTGGACTGGTGCAGAGCAGACTGTAGTGTTCATGGTCAGTGTTAAATTACATCAAGGGTAACAGACTTCAACTTATGGTGAATTTAAGGTGAACATTAGATCAACTCACAATTTGACTTTTTATTCTAGCTTTATTGTGTCTAGGGGTCAGAAATTAGCCCGCTAAACATCTGCTTATATTTTCTTGAACTTTGACTAAATCCGCAAAAAGCAGTTAATATCCGAGCTGCAGCAGTACGGGTCCGTTGATCTGAGCCAGCATTGCAGTCAGTGGCCTTGGGGAAGAAAAATCTACTGGAGTTCACAAAACAAATTTTTATGTGGATAGAAAAAAACACAATGGAACACTATCAGAGGCCAGGTCATTATTGAAGCAGTGTGGGGTCATCGTAACAGAGAACAGAACAAAAGGCAGCCAACATCCAAAGAAGAGCTCTGAATGTCCTTCAAGAATTCTGGAGAACTATGCAGAATAAAAATGATCATACCAAATACTGACTTCCAAGCTTGTTAAAACTGTACAATCTCTGTTTTTTGCCTTATATACTGTATTTCCATGTATGGTGGCACATGTTCCAATAAATGCACTGCACCTGGTTTCAAATTTTTAGATTGTATTTTTTCCTGTGTGTGTGTGTGTGTGTGTCCAGCTGTTTTGTTCCCTTCAGCCTCTTCCGCCAGTATTCAATTGTCTCTCTGTCTCTCTCTTAGCTCCACTCCTTGTTTCTTCATTATCACTCCTCTAACTTTCTAGCCCATCTCTGCGTGCTGGCCCTCCAGGCAGCCAAATACAGATGTCTGATAGGTTTACTTTGCAGAAAAAGACTACGGGCGATGGCTGCTGTAGATGAAGTGGATGATGGGGTTAAGGAGGGTTTTTTTTTTTTTTCTCCAAGTGTGACGCCTTCTTCCTAAGTCACATT
Source organism: Andinoacara biseriatus (assembly GCA_015108635.1). Lineage (NCBI taxonomy): Eukaryota > Metazoa > Chordata > Actinopteri > Cichliformes > Cichlidae > Andinoacara > Andinoacara biseriatus. The sequence continues at coordinate 1,366 of VUQJ01028304.1, read as the reverse complement.
TATTTCACTGGAAAGAAAGGAGAAACTTGAATCTCTGATGTGAATGGATCAGTCACATATCAAAACAATCTTAATGGATCCGTCTGGTTAGATAAAGGCTGAATAACACAGGAATGGCAGAAAAAGACCTTGTTGTTGACACATGCTCCCATTTGGATTGTCAGATAAGAGTTCCCCCAAAGATAAATTTACTTTTGAGAAGCATTGCTTTGTGTAACTTTGGAGACAGATTTTGGACAAAATATTATTTTTGAAATTGTTGAAGACAACTGTTGCACAAATAAATGTTTTAGCATTACATGCTGCAGTGTGTCAACAAACCCCAGTGACCATGATATGAATGTGGTGTGAGCATTTATCATCTTTATTCTTACCCCTGAATTTTAATCACTTAATCCAGTGCACAATAAGGCATCATAATTTCATCCTTTTCTTTGTGTTGGTTGTATCTGTACTGTATCTGCTGCATATCCACATCAGTCCATTTCTCATTCAAATGGAAATGGTCACAGTAAGCCAGGAAATGGTTTGTTTTGTGAAAGGTGACAGAGCAGTCCCGGTGGTCAAACAAGGCCAAAGTGAAGGGTCAACAAGGGTTACTCACGCCCAATTAATCTCTGCACATCTGTGTGTATTTTAGCGGGTGCAGGGGAATTTAGCCTCTGAACTGAGCCATGAAAAACATGCTATGTGTCCTCTGTGGCAAAGAAGCCAACTGGAAAAGACTCTCTGCACAACATTTGACTCAACCATGAAGGGAGGGTTTTTTTTATTTTATTTATTTTTAACAAACGTTTGACATCCAGAACAACTGGCAGCTTATCGCTGGTTTTCCCAACCAGTGTTTACCTCCTAAATTTATTCTTGTCCCTGTTGGAATTGTAGTTTTCCAATGGGTTATCATATCTGGTGTTTTCATAAGTTTCTATATATTACTGTGGTTTATTCTGATGGGGATACGTTTGTGAATCTCTGAAAGGAGCTGTTGAAGAAACTGCAGTCCTGTTCACAAACCCCCACAGAGCGCACACACACACACACACACACATATACAAGCATACAGGAAGTCACGTATCCCTGGCTAATGTATACCTTCAATGGGGTTTTTTTCCACTACCATATAAGGTTACGTAGGGCCAGGAATGTTTTATTACTTAGGTTGTAAAACTGCTTTGTAACATCACGTGACTTTTACTAAATAAAAACCGCTGCAGGAGGAAGTTGCGCCGAGGAACTACTTCGTCTCTGACTCAGGTGCGGAGATTTCCCGTTCCGTACCTGAGCTCAGAGGGGTTGTACCTTCTCCCCGCTAGCGGAAGAAAACCTTGAACTGTTTGTGTGTGAGTGTTCTTTGTTGTGTAAAATG
>VUQJ01028303.1:16111-29071 GCA_015108635.1 Andinoacara biseriatus | reverse complement strand
AGTTATGCTGTTATAGGCCTATGCTGCTGGGGGGGGTTCCCATAATGCACTGCTTCTTTTTACTGTGTTCATACTCTGTGTTTAATCATTCTCTGTGTCTCTTCCACAGCATGTTTTTTGTCCTCTCTCTCTCCCCTCAGCCCCAACCGGTCTCAGCAGATGACTGCCCCTCCCTGAGCCTGGTTCTGCTGGAAGTTTCTTCCTGTTAAAAGGGAGTTTTTCCTTCCCACCGTCGCCAAGTGCTTGCTCATAGGGGGTCGTTTGACTGTTGGGTTTTTCTCTGTAGTATTGTTGGGTCTTTACCTTTACCTTACAATACAAAGCGCCTTGAGGCGACTGTTTGTTGTGAATTGGCGCTGTATAAATAAAATTGAATTGAATTGAATTGAATTGAATTTCAGAGAAACTAATTCTGTCGACCTCGATACAAATTTTCATTTGCTTTTTTAGGGGGCATGATTGCAATTAGAGCCTTGAATTTGTACTTATGGGTTAAACTTGGGGTGTACATGAGTGATTACATTTTTAGGCTGATGGGGAAAAGCAAGTGCGAATGATTGCACAAACAATTGTGTGGAGAGACAGAAATACGTATGGCAACTTCATCGGCCTGGTGTGACAAGGCAGTTGAATATTCTGTACAACTTTTGATGCCCTACTTGTGTAGATGATCTGGAGCCATTTTTGTCTCACTGGGTGAAATGCCCTAGGAGGAGATGATTCAAATAGCAAGCCTGGAAATGCCAAAAATTAACACATTTAATTAAAGATAGATGGATGGGGTTAAGTGTCTTGCCCAGGGACACAACGAAAGCATGCGCTCAGACGGGGACTCGAACCCTCCAGTTGCAAGGTGAGCACCTACCCACTGCACCACTGCTACCCTCTTGAGTAAACTCTTCTCCCCGCTGAAGTATTCATCAATACTTGAAAAAAATAAAAACAAAATTGACAAAAATAAAATAAGGAGATCAGAGCTTCCAGACTTTGCTGCTACCAGTTAAAGCGGATGTTCTGATTTAGATTGATATTACAGGTTTTTGCTGTGAAATAGGATAACCGGTGTTTCAGCATTAGTTTTTTGGTGGTATGACTGAAAGTTTGTAAGAAGCAACACTATGAAGCAGGGAGGGAACACCAAACATTTTGTGTCTCCTTATAATGAATTAAACAAATCACTAATCTCATTTTCATTGTGACATATGAAGCCTCAAACGTCATGTGATCATGGAGCTGTGATACGAGCCTTGACACAGAGTTTCAAACAAGTCCGCTTTAATAGAGTGAAACAGGTTTGGAGCCTCAGTGTCAAATTTGACGCTAAACCTAGGAGCTGAACACGTTAATATTTGAAACAAAGCAGTGCTGAAAGCTCAGTTTACTAGAGACAGATCATTCCTGATAAGGTTCTTCCTTGTCAATTTCAACTGCCAGCAGAAAAATGAAATGATGTCAAAAACATCTGTGGTAGATGCACTATCAACAGTGTAAAGAAGCTATTAAAAGCTTCTAAACTGAAAAATGTAACTTATTTGCAATTCATCCATCCATTTTTGGCCCAGTTTGCAGGTGCAGTAGTCTAAGCATAGACGCCCAGATCTCCACTCCCCAGCTGGCTCCTCTAGCATCATAAGTGAGCAGAGTCAGAGAGTATGCTCGATTATGTATGTTTGAACGTGGCAAAATTTGGAAAAGTTCAAAGGGTATGAATACTTTTTCATACTTTTTCAAGGCAATGTCATAAGGCCAGCTGCAAAAATACTCTTGTCCACAGCTTTCATCAGAAAACTGATGCTGTGCCTCTTTAGCAAATCCAGTAGTTTTTGAACATAAAGAAGACTTTGTGCTGCCGTGGACCATTAGTAAATCTATATCCAGCATCATATTGTTAGACAATGTGTGGTAATTCAGATTCACTCTTCACTCAGACCACTCTTCTTTTCATTGAGGTAAAGGAAAATTAGTCAGGAAAGGGAGATGCAGGTATTTTTGATTATAATCTTTCAGCATGTCCCAGGTCTGCCCTGCGGTGTACATCACAAGCCAAGGTGAACATGAAAAAGCAGTACAGTAAATCTTTTTTGTATTTTTTTCATCATTAACTTTATGGAAGGACATCACTACATTTAATATAAAATGATACACATATTTTATCTGTTTCAACTGGTCATTACTTGACTGAAGTATCAGCAAAAAAAATACAGTTATTATTGTTATTTGTTGGATAACGAGTTAAAACATCTCCCATATTGGGTTAAATGACACTGTTTTCACAATTTACAACATGGAAAATAATTATAGTAATTTCAAATCTTTTTATATAGTTGGACATGTTAAATAGTTCATTTAAATGAGAACCCTGTGCACTGATAGAAATGTGATTAATGTGGTGTGAAAATAATGTGGAGATCCTTTTGAACATGCACACTGTAAAACTGTGATATATATTTGAAAGATACAAGAATTTGAGAAACATTTGCCACGCTTAGATCACACTTTAATTTACTCTTCTTTTTGACTCTTTTTGAACTGTAAATCTATCTGTCATTTAAGGATTCATGAATAATTGCACATTGCTCTTTACAGAAGAGCAGCAGCTATGACAGCCACTGTGACAGAAATGAAGTTGATTTTATAAATGACTGCTCCTGCCGTTGTGGTGGTCGCCACCACTGCCGCTGCTTTTGTGGTGGTTGCCGCTGCTCCTGTTGTATTTGTGGTGTTTGCTGCTGCTCCTGTTGTATTTGTGGTGTTTGCTGCTGCTTCTGTTGTGTTTGTAATGGTTGCCCCTGCCACTCCTGCTGTTTTGTTTGTGGTGGATGTTGCTGCTGCTGCTGGTGTGTTTGTGGTGGTTGCGACTGCTGCTTGTGTGGTTGTGGTGGTTGCGACTGCTGCTGGTGTGGTTGTGGTGGTTGCGGCTGGTTCTGGTGTGGTTGTGGTGGTTGCGACTGCTGCTGGTGTGGTTGTGGTGGTCGCTGCTGTTGCTGGTGTGTCTGTGTTGGTTGCTGCTGGCACTGCTGCTGATGTATTTGTGGTAGTCGCGGCTGTTGCTGATGTGTTTGTGGTGGTTGCCAGGATATCTGTCACTGTGTTGCCTGAGGCTGTTTCAGTGTTATTGATGGATTCATTATACATTCAGATGTTAAGACAACATTTCAAATCCATTTTCTGCATATATTATAATTTATGAATTAGAATTTGAAATTATTTGCTTAAACTTACCAGCAAACAGGATTAGAATGGTGCAGATCTTGGTAATCATTGTGAAAAATGACTTACGGTTTGATTTCACATTCAGATGTGTCACATAAAATCTCTATTGTTCCTTCCCATACATCAAATCTAAAGATAATAATTAAGAATAACATATACTGTATTTATCTAGTTTGGAAATACCTGTATTACAACAGCCAAAACATTAAACACAACCTATAAGAACATTGTTTAACCAAATAAAACTCCTACAAAAGAACTAGTTTGTTTATATAGATAAGAGGGAAATAAAATTAAATAAATATCTTTTTATGATGATAATGCATGTAACACAAAATGACTCAACTTCATTTTTAAAGGTGTAAAAATAAAGAACTTGTTTTCCAGAAATAGAGATTAAATTGAAGAAATAGAGGGAACAACTTTCACTGAGTATAAAATTTGGTCAAGGATGAAATAACTTACAAGTTTCACCCTGGGTAGAATTGTCTTCACTTCTGTGATGCTCATTGATTCCAACTGCTTAATCGTTGATGTTTCCTGGTGATGGGAAGCTTTTATACACAGATACTCACCTCCCCATGTCTTTGTTCAGTACTTGAACAAAGGTGACTTCTCTTGTTAATGTGATATTGGATTGTTTTGCTTGCAGAGGTATTACTGGTATTTGTGATGTTACTGTAATTATTTGCAGAGCTGTTTAGTTAACCAGTGGTCCATGACTTTATTACAGCTTCTGATTTTTCTATTTTTTTAATGTGAGGAGAAACGTGACAATATTTACACTACGCAAATGAAATATATATATAAAATAGATATATTTTTTAAATAGACAAAAGTACTGGGCTACTTACATATTACACCTGGAGGACCTGCTTCTCCATGGAAACCTATGCCATGAAGGTCCTGTTGCATAATGCCTGAAAAGGTTTTTTTTTTTTTACTTTTATGCACCTTTTATACACCTCAACACTCGGCAACCCTGCTCTGTAACTTTGTGGTTTTAAATTAAGAGGTATAGTCTAATACATTTGTCCATATACCGCAGTATTTATTTAACAGTGGTGTAGATATTTTACAGGGTAGTAGAGAAGACCACAAAATGGTCTTATCAATTTATCAATTTTAGTGTGTGTGTGTGTGTGTGTGTTTGTATACATGCAAAGGCATACATGAATGGACGTTTCTCTTGATGTGAGGAAAAGAAAAATGAAGATAATCCAGTTAATGTTAAATAATTTATGATAAAGAAAAAGAGACACAAGAGGAGACAAAATGGAAAAAGGAAGAGACGAGTACTCACCTAAACTAATTTACACCAACAGAAATGAGCAAGCAAATAATGGAAGTAACATGGAAAAGTGTGGAGGTATACAATCTGCCTTATGAACAAATTGTTTTCTCTTTAGGCTTTCCTGGGCTTTTCACAGTTAAACTGTTAAAGATCATGTGTACAATTTCTGGTGTACTGATGTCCAGGAGAAACAAATATTTCTAGTCTGACAGCAAAGTGTTCGGTTGGGATAATATGATAATGGGTGCTGATCATTTAGGACAGTCATTCCCAAAGGGTGGGCTGCGAAAGTACTGCAGGGGGCCGCTGTGATAACAGAAATTCAGTCTGAAATTACTCACAAGTATCCATACTGTCTTTACACATTTATATAAATGTATTTATTTGTATAAAATGTGACCTGATGTAGGATTAGTTTGTTAGTTATTTTGTGATATTGCTCCTTATTCTGACCTAAATCTACTGCTCTTGTATTGAAATTTTTGTCCCAGTGGCAAGTGAGTCACATCTTGGTATCAGCATATATGATTGGGTAGTATTAGCAATTTATAGCCAACTGCCTGTGTAATGTTTTTGAATCCTGATAGGACTCCTCCTTGAGCTACCTTCACCTCTGGTGTCCACCATCTGGTTTGAGGATTACCACCACGACACGTACCAACCAGGGTTACAAGTGAAAACACAAAAGCAGTTAAGTAAATTTTCTTAGGTCTGAATTTTGTTGTTACAAGTCCTTAACATTTTAACTGCTGCTCAATAGACTGAATTAAACAGAATCCGGAAAAATTGCAGTTTTTAATTTAATTTATTGGTTCAGAAGTTAACATTATCTCATAAATCAGATAAAGTGTGGCTACTTTTTCCAATCTAACAAAACATCCAATGGTTACAAGAATTTTCTAAATAAATGAACATTTCCCTTCTAGCATGAAGATTTCATTTGAAGAATGTCCCTCTCCAGTATCGTTCACCTAATTTGGACATCCTTTTGAGCATGTACAAACAAAAGAGGTAATTTACACCTATTAAGAAGTTATGAGAATATACTGTAAGATACATTTGTCACTGTTGCTGAGTAACAAGAGGAAATACAGATCACACTTTGTCATTCCTTTCCTTTGATGACAATTTCTTAGTTTGATGTAACATGAAAAATGTTCAGATAAATGCATAATAAGATTGGGAATGATAATGAGTAAGAAATGTGAATAATCTCCTGTATACCCCATGGACCCATGTATAATGACTGACACAGGCCCTTTTAGAGGAGAGTATAAGCTATGATGGGCACTGTGAGAGAAATGAGGCTTTTAATGACTGCACCAGCTAATGAAGTTGTTGCTGATGCTGCTGTGGCATGAGCTCCTGCGGAGGCTGTTGCACCTGCTCCTGCGGAGGCTGTTGCTCCTGCTCCTGCGGAGCCTGTTGCACCTGCTCCTGCAGAGGTTGTTGCACCTGCTCCTGCGGAGGCTGTTGCTCCTGCTCCTGCTCCTGCGGAGGTTGTTCCTCCTGTGGAGGCTGTTGCTCCTGCTCCTGCTCCTGCTCCTGCGGAGGCTGTTGCTCCTGTGGAGGCTGTTGCTCCTGCTCCTGTGGAGGCTGTTGCTCCTGCTCCTGCTCCTGCTCCTGCGGAGGCTGTTGCTCCTGCTGCTGTGGTTGTTGCTCCTGTGGTGGTTGTTGCCCCTGTTGCTGTGGTCATTGCTGTTGTGGTATCTAGTCCTGTGGTGGTTGTTGCCCCTGTTGCTGTGGTAACTTGTACTGCAGTGGTTGTTGCCCCTGTTGCTGTGGTAATTGCTGTTGTGGTATTTAGTCCTGTGGTGTTTGTTGCCCCTGTTTGTGTGGTAACTTGTCCTGCGGTGGTTGTTGCCCCTGCTGTTGTGGTATTGATGGATTAATTTTACATTCAGATGTTAATACCACATTTCAAATCCATCTCCTGAATCCAGTATAATTTGTAGTCATTTATTCAAACTTACCCACACACAGAAGTAGGATGGTGCAGATCTTGGTCATCATTGTGAAAAGGTGCTTTATTGTTTTAAAGATAAAATGACTGATTATTGTTTGATTTCAAAATTAGATGTGTGTCACAAAATCTGTATTATTCCTACCTATAGATGATAATAAGAAAGAATTAGATGTCCTTTATTTATTCCCAAAACTGGGAAATTCACAATTTCACAAAAACCAAGAAGTTACATATAAGCTATAATAGCTCAAATAAAGCAATAATAACATCATAAAACAAAAATAGCTAAATAAGGTTAAACTTACTTAGAAAAAAATGAAAAAAGTGAAATTAAACAAGACAAAATAAGTCAATGAATCAAAATCTAAATATAATGGATCAAGGAGGTTAAAACAAAAATATACAGGAACTGTGGCCTTTGTTTAATTTACAAAATTCAAAAAATATTTTTTTATTGAATTATGAACTGGATTTTGTATTTTTCAAAAAAGCAAATGTTAGTTTTAAAATTATTGCTACCATCTACACTGTTTCTGCCATAAGACAGTTCATTATATTCTTCAGTAAGTGAACTTTTCCATTTTTTAGCTTTAGACTTTATTATTTAAGCTGTAAAAATATCGTTTTTCTGGAGCGTTTTTTGTTTTTCAGAAGAACTACATAGCACAGAAATCATTATTTCATGATAAGCCAGCATGTCACAGTTTAAAAAAAAATATTATAACAAAATAAACACAGACACAAATTTCATTGTAAAAAATTGGTAAAATTTTCAGTATGGAAAAACTTACAGGTTTCGTCCTGTGTTGAGTTGTTTTCACTTCAATAACAGAAGCTGTGATGCTCACAGATTTAAAATGTTTGCTTTTTAAACCAGGCAGTTTTTATACCCACACAAAGTTACCACGATGACATCAAGTACTGAACAAACACACAGGGAGTAAAACAGGAAGGGCAACCATACTGTATTTATGTGATAGTACATTTTGCTTCCTGGGCAGGGAGAGAGGAGGTCTTCATGCTTTTTTTGATGTTAATGTGAATATTTGTTTGCTGTTAAGCAAATGAAAACAAACAAATGCAACTAACATACAGCACTTTGTAAAAACCTTGAATCACCCTTCACACCTTTATTGTGCTTCCAAGGAGCCATATTTGATTGTAATTTTTAGTGATATTGAGCAACAGTTCTCCAGGTTTCTTTAGGTCTTTCAAAGTTTTTCTTTCAGTCTTTTCAGTCTAGCCCTTGGACCTGACAATTATCAGAGGAGTGTTTTTATTTGTTAAGCCACTTAACACGGACCTGTGATGCATAGGTCTGTGTTATTCATTTGAAAGCCTGACTCTTAGTCTTGTCCACCCTAATTGGAAAACTCAAAAACCTGTTTTATTTGTTATCTATCGTCCACCTGGTCCTTACACTTTTTATCTGATTTAGTGCTCAGTTTAGATAAAATTATTATAGTGCATGATTTTAACATCCATGTAGATAATCTATTATTAGACTCAATTGGGTTCTCTCAAAATGTAAATGATCCCACCCACCACTTTAATCGCACTACAGCTCTTGTTCTGACATATAACGGAAGATTTAACATTCCTTGAAATCCCCTCCTGTCTGATCATTTCTTAATAACATTTACATTTACAATAATTGATTACACAGCAGTGGGGAATAAATATCAGTACAGTAGAAGTCTTTCTGAAAGTGATGTAACTAAGTTCAAGGATATAATTCCTCTATTGTTATATTCAGTGCCATGTGGCAACACAGTGCAGAGCGGCTACCTAAACTCTGCTCCCACAGAGGTAGACCATCTTGTCAGTAGTTTCACATCCTCACTTCATACCACATTGGGTACTGTGGCTCCTCTGAAAAAGAAAGCCCTGGTATAACTCCCAAATGCATAGCTTAAAGCAGATAACCCATAAGCTGGAGAGGAAATGGAATCTCACTAATTTAATAATTTTTTTTAATTTAAAAGCTCTTCATTTAGCCTGGAAAAAGATCAAGCAGAGAGGAGTAGAGAACTACTCTGCACTCTGCTTTAGAACAAACACTGTTTCTGCCTCAAAACTGGAAGCCATTAACCACTTTCCAGCCATTCACAAACTGTACAGGGAACCTACCCTGGAAGAACTCAATGGCCACCAGCGGTGTTGGCAAACCACCAGACGTCCTGAAGCAGTACAAGTACACCTTACTCCAACCCTTGCTTAAACTACTTTTCCAGTGCTTGCAGGAAGGTGCCATACCACAGGACATGCATGATCCCAAGATCATCAGCCTAAATAACGATAAAGATGACTGGAGTGATTGCAACAACTACAGGGGCATTTTCCTGCTGAGCATAAGGCCACTTCCAGAACCTACCCAAGATAGAGTGCCCACCTAGGTTGCAGAATGTAATAGAGTCCTATGATGATTACATTATTTGAGTGGTTGGGGGGGGGGGGGGGGGGGGGGGGGGGGGGGGCATGTAGTTCAATGGTAGCTGCTCTGAGAGCCTTGGTATACACAGCGGAGTAAATGTTGGGAAAAATCCCAGGAATTCTATCAGTTGCCAAAAGACCAGGGCCACACGATCAGCCTCAATAATAATAGCTTTAGACAGTTGCACTCTGGTTTGACAGCCTGTAAGTGCCTCCTAAACCATCTTATACTCATGTAGTCTCACACACACACAAACACACACACACACACACACGCGTGCGCGCGACCTTATCTAGTAGTAAGAGCACAGACAAGAGAGGAAGTAAAACCCACACAATGATATTTGACACAGTTCCACTTTCACAAACTGATGTTAATATAACCCTTCACCTTTAATAATTTTCTTGGTAGCAAAATGCACATATAGAGCACTTAGATGAAGGTGGTTAAGATGGCTAGTTTTGTCTTCACACTTCTACAAATAAAGCATATAAGGTTTAGCGAGGTCCTAAACCAAAAGGTTTCCTCTTCATATAGACATCTCTCTTCATCACTAATAACCTCATTTCAATAAGCAATATATACCTAAGCATAATTTTTCTGGAAATACTTTTCATGCTAACACAGAACTTATTTTTCTAACAGTAACACAAGGCTGTGTCCTCACTTCAATTTTCTTTGCCATGCTTCTGCACCATGCCTTTGACACAGCAACTGAGGACATCTACCTTTGTACAAGATCAGATGGAAACTCTTTAACCTGGCCAGGTTGAGAGCCAAGACCAAAGTGAGAGAGACCCTTATCCGGGACGTGCTGTTTGCCGGTGATGCTGCAGTAGTTACCCACTCAAAGCAACAGCTATAGTCTCTCATGTCACACTTCTCCCAGGCCTGCAGACGCTGGACTTCTCATCAGTCTGAAGAAGACAAATGTGATAGGACAGGGTAGTCCAGCTCCACCATCATCTTCATTGATGACTACATACTAGAAGTTGTCCACCAATTCACCTACATGGGCCCCACCATCATTAATAACCTGTCTCTTGATGAATAGATTAACCATTGGATTGGAAAATCAGGAGCAACTCTCACTCGTCTCATGCAACACATCTGGTGGAACTCCACGTTCACTGTGAAAACAAAGATAACAGTGTACACCACCTGCGTTCACAGCACACTGCTGTATAATTGCAAGACATGGACTACATCCATCCATCCATTCATTCTCTTCCACTTATCCTTTTCAGGGTCACAGGGGGGCTGGAGCCTATCCCAGCTGACATAGGGCAAGAGGCAGGGTACACTCTGTACACGTCGCCAGCAGGGCTAACACAGAGACAAAGACAACCATTCACACTCGCATTCAAACCTATGGACAATTTAGAGTGACCAATTAGCGTAAACCCAGTAAGTGCATGTCTTTGGACTGTGGGAGGAAACCCACGCAGACATGGGGAGAACATGCAAACTCCACACAGAGAAGCCCGGGTCAAGGTGGAATCAAACCCACACCTTCTAGATGCATTGTAGCTGTGAGTCAGCAGTGATAACCACCATATTTAGATCGTCGGTTTTTGCAGTGTACACGACGTTTTGTGTATGGGTGAGATACAGAAAACAGGAAAAGAAGCACCTTTCACATACGTTGCCTGTGCCAAATCCTAAATGTCTGTTGGCAAGACAGTGTGCCCAACACGGTGGTTCTGTCTTGTGCCGGCCTCCCCTTCGTGCTCACGCTCCTCAGGCAATGCCGCTTGTGTTGGCTGGACCAATGAATGGAAGATGGGCACATCCCAGAAGACACTCTACAGCAAACTGGCATCAGCAAAAGAAGTACTGGATGACCCCCAACTGCACTACAAGGATGTCTGCAAATGTTTGATTGACACTGATTCCTGGGAAGACTTGGCACCAGATCACAGAAAATGGAGGAGCGCAGTGAAGCAGTGGACCACCTAGGCTGCCCAGGTGGGAAGTAACGAAGTAAAAATACTGTACTTACGTAGATTTTTCAGGTACTGTACTTAGAGTTCAGTATCTTGCCCAAGGATACTTTTGCATGCAGACTGAAGCACAAGATTTTTTGAGAAGTTAAGGCTGGCATCACTTTTTAATTTTGAAGAAGTAGAACAGCTGAAAAGGCTGGGCACGCTGTCATTATTAAACTGTGACAATTCAGAAAACTGTCAATGCTTTCTAATACATATGAACACTGATGACGAGCCATAATGAAAATCTGTCAGACTCTTGTTGTTTTGTGCTGTATGAGTGTGAGGAGAAAAAGCAGAGATTTAAATGTAGGTTTAATTTCTAACTGAGCTTCTGTCACAGACCGTGTCCACCAGCTGATTACCTCCTGACATGCAGTGAAATAAGATATGAGATTAATTAGCTCACAAAAGCAATTTGAGAGCAATTTGTCATATGATCCTTTGTCATATGAGCCATTGTTTGAGAGGAATCGGTTGAGCAGGTTCACTTTGTTTGCTGGTCTCCAATGGAGAGTTTTTCTAATAGCATTCAGGGATGGTGCGTTTACCCATGCAGCTGCTGAGTTAGAAATGCAAACCAGGTTCAGCTCTCTTCTGACAATACAATTGACTGGATTCTCTTTGATGCTTTTCTTTTCTTTTCTCCTTTTCTTTTCTTTTCAGATTGGTAGACCCATCAAACGTGCAAAAACTGAGTTGTCTACTGGAGACACTGTATATTATCCTATCCCAGCTCTCATAGGATGAAAGGTGGGATTATAAGTATATAAGTAAAGAGTGAAACATGTCAAACTAAAAAAAAAAAATAAGGGGGGGTGTTATTAAAAACTGAGAAAACAGGAAGGCAACAATAGCTTTAAAGCAATAAAATGTTTTGTTGTGTGTTAAGAGCTGTCAGTTCAAATACAAATTTGTTTTGTGAGATAAGAGATAAACGCTCTGCTGAGTGTTCAGACATTATATGAATGTGCAAAAGGTAAATGGACTAGTTCTTATATAGCACTTTTCTACTCTGTCTGAGCACTCAAAGCGCTTATACAACACGCAGAAGCTCCCTTGGTCTGTGTGTGTGAGTGCCTGCGTGTGTGTGTGTGTGTTTGTGTGTGCGCCTTGTTTCTATATAAAATGTTCACAAGTGATTTAATGTTAGTTTTTGGAGTTCACACTGTACCAGTGCTGCCTGACACGTTCATATCTCAGAGACACCGTTGACAGCGACGCTGGTGTAGATAATTCACAAGAGAGTTTGATATCCTAGAAATCAGAATTGGTTGTTGTGACTGACTGAATTTGATTATGCCTCAAGCACTGATGTCGAAATCAAAATTTTACAGACTCTTGTTGTGTTGCATTATTTGTTAATAAAGAGCAGAAGAAAATGACGTGCAGCAGCCCATATCTTGTTTTATGTCCCTGGTGATTAAGTTCCGACTATGTATTGAAATAAGATATGAGGCATATGGACAATGATTTTTTTTTGTAATTCGAGCCATCATTTGAAAGCAATATGATGAACAGGTGCAGTTTTTATCTCCAATGAATAGTTGTTTTAGTGTGCTGTTTATACAGCCCCTCCTTAGACAGTGTCAGGTCTCACCGATATGTAAGAAATACAAAACTGTATTGCAGAGACACATCAAGGGTCTTTGCAATACATTCATGTCCTGTCTTAATCTTAACAAAGTACAAGGATTCAAACACACATTCAGCCTCCAAATCCAGTTTAATTTAGAGACTGGATTGTGACAGCTTTAAAACTCAGGCTTTCTTTCATTTTCCAGGTCTGCTGTGCCTAAAGGCCTCTGAGTCATGCAGTCAGTTAACTATAACAGCATATGTCTTTGTTCAATGTTCCACCACACCTGCAACCTGCAGTGAGGCATGATGATCTTGAATTGCTGCCAAAAAATACTCACGGCATTTGGTCATATTACAAAGAGGCTGTTTCTAAACATGCACTAAGAATACCACTATTAATTTTACAGTAAAATACTGGCAGCAGGGTTGGGAGCACTTTACTATAGCCCCCATGCTGTAATTAATTTCAGTTTTACTGTTTTTT
>VUQJ01028303.1:0-15877 GCA_015108635.1 Andinoacara biseriatus | reverse complement strand
ATGTAAGGTTTTACAGAAAAATACTTGATATTCATCATATCTAGAGATGAGTCCTAGGTAACTGTCCCATATGTGTTGTAAAAACTGACAATTTCTTGAAGATTTTTTAACTTTTATTTAAAATACAGGTTTTATATTCAGACATATTTAAAGACTCTTCTTAATAATTTGTTCACTGTATTTCCACAGAATTACACTCTATTAATGACACACTTGGGGCTAATTGGGGCTGCTATGTATTCATCTCTGTAAGTGCACAAAAGGTGGCAAACAAGCTCTCTTGAACACATTAATGTATCATACTACAAATAATTTTGGACAATAAATAAATAAATAAGTCCTTTTTTTTGCTCTTAAGCCTTTCCTTAATTTCCATACACTTGTTTTATTTGTGCTGTTACTGCTTTTTTAAATGAAAAAAAATCTTTAATATAAAAACACACTTTTAAAAACCTGCAGCAATCGCTCTGAAACCTCTTGGCAAATATTATGAAGAAGAAGAAAGAAGAAGCTATTAGAAAAGCTGTTCTAAGTGAAAGGCATTAAAAATTAGCATTGTTGAGGGGATCAAAAGAGAGCTGAATGAATGAATGATACTTTATTAATCCCACAATGATGAAATTACAATTAGAAATACATGTTGAAGAACACCAAGGACTATGGGGATTCCATGGGGGAACCAAGGGTCCAGACATGTGAACTGTAAGCCTGTGCGCCCCTTTAAAAAACTAGGAGGGCAGAGATGATTCATCATGATTGAGTGCTGAGAGACCATCATGAACTGCCTGAATCGCTGCCACCATACCATACAGGGTAACTGCAGATTTGCCCGCTTCCAGCTGGGTCTGCAGATATTGCCAGGATATCCTGGCTGTGGCCTCAGAGGGGCCGATCTGGTGGAATGCACACCAGGAGGCAAACAGTCCCCAGCCAGCATGCCCTAGTGGATGGTGCAAAGTCTTGTACTTTTGTACCATCCTCTTGACCTCAGTCCTGTTGTCTACAAGGTTTAAGTATCAAAGTACTTAAAGATGGTCCTGAAACTCTTACAAACAAAATCATATATGATAACCATGATTAAAACAACAAAAATGTAACAATATTTGACTTCTCCTATTTTCATAAAATGTACTTGTCAGCCGTTTGGAAAATAAACTTCCCACCATGCCGGCCTGTCACATCCTCAGAAAGCCCAGGATGTAACTCTTTAGAGTACAACAGGATTAAAATTAGTTTCTTGGAAAAAATTAAAAGTTATGCATGAAAATGTAATATCCACAGAGGACAAAAGTCAATGGGCTGGGTCTCAGGAAAATACGACGAAATGAAAACCTATTTCACACAGTGACATAACACGGGGAAGCAACTAAACCGGGAAGTGACAGACACCTGAAACACAAACACCACAGACTGGACACACCAAAACACGGGGAGACAAATACACCGAGGAGAACAGACACAGGAACACAGAGACACGGGAAGACAAGAACACAGGGAAACCAGAGTGAAAAACAAATAACTATAATAACTATGACCAAATACAGAATGCAGAATTACAACAAACTGAGAAGCCAAACTATAAGAAAAACTAGTAAACACAACAAGAAAACAGACCTTTACCAAAAGAAGTCAAAACACTGGGCCGCCAGTCCAGGACCATGACATCATGGACCCAAATTCGTCATGTCTCTCGTCACTGTTCAGCACTCCAACCCAGGCCAACATGCTCAGTTTTATATAATTCAGTCCTACAATTCTAATGACGAAATGCATTCAAAAACAAAAAATCTATATCAAATCAAATATCATTTTATCACCAGCTTTCACAAGATCACCAAAACCTTTATGATAATTTTCATGTATTATAAAAACTAAAGTGATGCACAACATGAGCAATACAATACAGCCATATTTACATATTTCTAAGATTATTATAACCAAGTTTTTACCAACATACTGCTCCATATTCTTTTTTGTAATTTGTAATGTCTTGATCATTGCAAATCTCTCAAGAAGGCGTTGAAAGATGAGAAACACGGAATTAACAAATAATGAAATTAAAACCTGCCTGCGGCTTCATTGTAATCGATTGTTCATCAAAACATTGATGCTAAAATGCAATACTGTTGTATACAATTCCCTCACACATATCATCTCTTATTTGTGTAAAAATGATTGAAAAATATTATCAGTGATTTTTCAACACTTTTAAAGTGTCTTTAAAAATAACAACACAACACAAATAAAGCAGCTAAAAACTATAGAAATATCTAACAATCTTTTTTTAAAACCGCAAGTTGCCGAAAAAAACTATATCAGTTCAATATAGTTGTATTTGCTTGGTGGGCAGTCAGAGTCCACATAAAAAGAACTACAATTTATTTTTTTCTTTTAAACAAATTCAAAGATTTTCATTTAATTTAATGACATTTTCACCAGTTTAAGTAAATGAATCACTTTTAAGCCTACTTGAGGCCTACCTGAGAATTTTGGGATTTTATTTTCGTACCTTATTACTGTACATTCTTCTGTTATGTCTATTCTGTCAAAACTCAATGTAAATATTATACTGAGAATAAATTTGTTAGCCAAAATTTTCTTTTATGGCACCTTTCATTAAAACAAAGAAGCTCAGTGCTTCACAGTCAGAAGATATCCATGTTTATATGTAGTCCTTGGGTTGTTTGAGTAATTTAGAAATGATTTTGTCACCTTGATGCGTTATGAGAATGTCTTCTTTTGATGCATTATTTCTGATGTGTGTAACTCCATGTTAGATGTGCTTAATACAAGAGATTTTCCTGTGCTCTGTGCCTGTTCTGAGGTTGAATTTACTGACTAAAAGATGCTCACACACATGTGCTGTCATAAACCAGAATTTAAACTACTAACTGAGACTATAAAATTATCAGAGAAATGTTTACTGAAATCAAATGAGCAGCAGAGCGATTTTCTCAGACTTCTATACAGACTTCTTTTTGCCATTAGGAGGCACCCTCTGCTGGCCATGATGAAAATTGCAGGTTTAATGCACTTCAGTTTTGGCTTCACTTTTCAAACCTGGCTAGGTCCATCTTTTACATTCAGTCTGTGCATGTAACTCCAGAGAGCTTCAAATACACGCAGGTGTCAAACAACTAATTTTAAAGGATTCTTACAAACTGAGGTCTCATTGCAAAAGTTTAAAAGGTGTCCAGTTTTATTTCTCAAAGCCTAAAACAGTGAATGAGTTAAAATATGCAAATAGTTTATTTGTAAAGACATAAAAAAACACCCTTCTTCTTACCTTTTTTTTTTTTCCCCTTTTTTGTATTAACTTGTGGAAACTTTTCACATCTGTGCAAATAAACCACCTTCTAGTTTCTATTTATTTGTATTTTATTCTGTTCTTACTGATGAGTTAATTCCATTACATTGTAAACCTGAATGTGGTTTTAGCTTGGCTGCAGGGGTACTGATGCGACACACACACACACATACACACACACACACACACACACACACACACACACACACACACACACACACACACACACACACACACACACACACACACATACAATAACGCGGCTGCCTTGCGAATGCTTCACATTCTGCAGTAAACAGTCGCTTGCGCAGAATCTAATCAAACAGAGGTTATGTGGTGCCTCAAGCCATCGTAACAAATTACATTTTCATTTGATGTGTGCATATCTCATCTGCAAACACAAAACACATATTTCCACACAAAGACAAGTCAAACCTCACTTAAAAAAGAAACAAAGCCCTATTTTATTTTCCAGGTGGGTTACGCAGGCTATGCAGTTGATGAAAGGCTTTGTGAATTACCAGAATTACCAGGACAGTTGTACTGATTTACTCATGCAATGGGATCTGATTTTCATCTAAGACAGAGCCACAAAACACAATCTGGCTAAACTAATAACACACAAACACTTGTACTTTTCATGTCTTTAATGAATACACTGAGCAATAACTCACAGTGCTGGAAAAGATAAGTGATCCTCTGTGCTAATGACTTCTGTCTGGAGTCAGATGTTTCAGTTTGGAAAATGAGATTGGAACTGTGTGTTTTTCTTCTAAATGAAGACACACAAATTGCGATTACTGACAAAGTCTGCGCTTAAAAAAGAGATCGGTTGGTGAGAGTGTGCCTCAATTTCAGTAACTTTTACAGGGCCTTAGAAAAATCATTACAAGTTGCAGCAGTATTTTTAAATTCCTGGGTGTTCATCAATCCACAATAAAAATCTCACTCGGAGTGGTCAACATGCAGCATGCAATCCTGAAACAGGTAAATGAATCCAGGGATTAGCATCCATCCTGGACATCATACTGACTTGCTAATCTCTTTGTTTAATGTGTCCACTATAAGACACAAAGGAAAACCACGCTCAAGGCATAAGCAGACTAAGCAGCTGTGTGGGACCCCTAAGAGCACTTGAAAATCACACAAGACAGGTGGATAAATGTGTATTTATTTTGTCAATGTAATATCTCACTAATAATCATACAAGAGAAAGTGAAATATTTTGTCACTCTCAGAGCCGGGGTCATGTTCATGCACACTTTTAAGTGTTTGCAAGTCGATCTCAACAAGTATGTCTCAGAAAAGTCTGGAAGGAAAACAAATAGAAATGGAAAAAGCAGCAGGATTAAGGATAAAGGTACATTTCTAATAATTATTGTTAATATTAACTAAGAATGACGTTAAATGAGAAGCTTCAAATGCCTTTGGTTCTGTCAAGATGTGGTAAGCTTAGGTGATGGTGTACGGAACCCAAAGGCATCGTGGTTGGCAACTTAATGTTAGTTCTCTAATCAGTTTCTATTTCGTTTCTTTAATATTTGTGGGGTTTAATTTTTATTTTTTTTGCATTTTTTATGTAACAAATTTATATTTAGGCCTGTGTTAAATTCCTTATAACTGCTCTGCCCTTTTACACTTTAGTTAATTTAAAAATGCACTCTCTGCCGGTTTCTTTCTTTTCTTTCCAACACACTAGTAAGCCACGATAATGGTTGCATTAGATATATAATGCACAAATGATCACTGCTTAGGTGGTGGTTGGCGTGGGTTTAACTGGGAACGGGGCCCATAAAGCTTTGCGCCAGCTCCGAACACAAGCAAGCTAAGAAAAACTTGCTGCAAATCTCAAGTTTGCAAAAGGCCATCTGAATATCCACAATATTCTTTAGACAGATGAGACAATTTTTTTTTAAATGCACAATGCTGTAAGAGCCAGCACCAAAACTTCATCCCAACTGTGAGGACGGTGGTAGCGTCATGGTTTGGGCCTATTTTACTACCTCAGGGAGAGGACACTTTGCAGTCATTGAGGACAGAATAAATTCCAAGTGTGAGCAAATTGGATTTTTTAGTATGACCTGAAGAAAGATTTTTAGTCAAAAGAGCCCAGAAATATTGATGAACAGTTGATTTTAAGGAAGAGTGATTCAAAATTCCTCCTCGTAAGTCCCCCTGAGCAGATACAGGAAATGTCGGACGGATGGTTGCTGCTAAAAGAGGCTTGACAAGTCACTAAATTCAAGCGTTGACTTTTTTCTCAGCATTTTCATTTAATTTTATTTTTTCAAAAAAGAAATGAAAAGTGCTCATTAGTTACTGCTAAGATGAAGAGCGGGGCACATTTCTGAGTAAGTGCAGAAAATCCTGCTAATTACAGGAATGAAGACTTTAAATAATATTAGGATTTCTCCAGCCGTAAAAATGACGACGACATTTTGAATCATGACGCTCAATAACTGCTCGATAAAGTTGGCCACACGTGACATCTGCTGCTAATATCCAATTAACCTTAGAACATCACTGATAATAACGAACCCCTGTCTGTGATTAACAGAACACACAGTGAAAGAATGAATCAGATCAGTGCGCACGCATACAAAGAAAACCCATCCATAAACACATGCACACCCAACACATGCACCTGCAAATAAAGGCCCTAATGCAGTGAGAACCCAACCCCTATGAGGACTGACAGCTGAATTTAGTGGCGCACAAGGCCAGAGCAGGGGCTTGTCAGTGACAAATGAAGTGTATGGAAATGAGGTTGGCTTAACATTGTGAATCAACTTGTTTCTACGCTATCCGGCACATAAATGCCAGTTACAGCAGTGCAGTGTCTTCCTTTACCTTCAAAACAACAACAACAAGAACAACGTCAAAAAAACGAACGCCAGAAATAACTTTATATTTATTTGCCCTTGAGTCATAATGTACAAAAATGCCCCATTACGGCAGACCTTGGGAATGGCTGACAGTGGAAGTGGAAGCTGTTTCTATAATAAATAAAGCAGAATGGAAGCTGAAAAAAGGAGCAAACACCCCTCTACAACCCAGAGTTGTTTACCTTAGCAAACCTTTGATTCTTATCCTCGTGTTTCAGGCAGGGCTAGTGAGGTTTAAGCCCTTTGGGAGACTCATGTCAGCTCTGCAATGTTACTCCTCAGGGAGGGCTTCTGAATATCTCTTCTTGCATTGGTAATGATAATAGAAACCTCGCTTTTTCTTTTTTTTTTTTTTGCTAAGAGTGCAGTATGCTTAACAAATGCATGACTCATAATCATTCAGTAAATCGTCCATTAATGCAGGACATCTCATGACACCCTGTTGGGCACTTTTGAAAAGTTTATCTGATTAGTTATCCTTGAATTAATCACAAATTAATCTCAGTTGTTTTATACAAATGCCACCAAATTAGCCTGAATCCAGTTACAGAGACAAGGATGTGTCAGATCCATGCTCTCACCTTTACTAGGAACAGATCTGGGATATTTTGGCTTATAGGGGCAAAACTACATCAATACAACTTGTGCAGAGATCCCAAGATTCACATTGACCCAAAAACAAAGCAGGTGCGAGTCCTTCCAAACTGTACATCTTTTCACCTATGACCTTCCAGTAACCCGGAGTAGGGTGGTCCTCTTCACAGCACTTCCTTGTGATTGCCTTCTTGATTGCTGCTAATAGAGTGAGGTATCAGTCCTCATGCTGCGTATTATCGTGCGTCAGATCACCTAAATATAGCAGTGACCACGTCTTGAGTTACACTTCCTCATCAAAAGTTCTCCACAATGACAGTTGTGTAGATGAAAATTGTTGACGTATGCTTAACCAATGGAAGGATGATTTTCTGGAACGTTTAAGCTTGCTCTAATATTGAGTTAACCTTGAGAGCTCTGTTGTATCTACAGTGTTGTGAAAAAGTATTTCCCCCTTCCTGATTTCTTAGTTTTTTTGCACATTTGTCACACTTACATATTTCAGATCATCAAACAATTTTTTATATTAGACAAAGATAATCCAAGTAAATAAAAAATGCAATCTTTAAATGATGATCTCACTTATTAAGGCGAAAAAAAGCTATCCAAACCTATCCTGTGTGAAAAAGTAATTGGCACCTAAACTTAAGCGTAATGCCACCCTCAGCAGCGGGAACTGCAGTCAAACATTTGTCATAACTGGCCATGAGTCTTTCATATCACTGTGGAGGTATTTTGGCCCATTTTTTCTTTACAGAACTGTTTTAATTCAGCCACATTGGAGGGTTTTCCAGCATGAACGGCTTCATTAATGTCATGCCAGAGCATCTCAATTTGATTTAAGTCCAGGCTTTGACTAGGCTACTCCAAAACCCTCAGTTTTTTTTTTTAGCCATTCAGAGGTGGACTTGCTGATGTGTTTTAGATCATTGTCCTGCTGTGTAACCAAACTGGGCTTAAGCTTCAGAGGGTGAACTGATGGCTGGTCTGGTAGAAAGCACAATTTATGGTTCCATCAAGTACAGCAAAGTGTCCAGGTCCTCAAGCAACAAAGCAGCCTCAGACCATCACACTACCACCACCATGTTTGGCTGTTCCTATGATGTTCCTTTTATGAAATGTTGTGTTAGTTTTATGACTTAATGGGACTCACACCTTCCAAAAAGTAAAACTTTTGTCTCAGAATATTTTCCCAAAAGTCTTGGTGGTCGTTAAGATGTTTTTTGGCAAATGTGAGATAAGCCTTTGCGTTCTTTTTGGTCAGCAGTGGTTTTCTCTTGGAACTCTTCCACGGATGCCATTTTTGCCCAGTCTCTTTCTTATTGTTGAATCATGAACTCTGATCCTAACTGAGGCAAGTGAGGCCTGCAATTCTTTAGATGTTGTTGTGGGTTGTTTTGTGACCTCCTGCTCTTTGAGTAATTTTGGAAGGCCAGAAACTCCTAGCAAGGTTCACCACTGTTCCAAGATTTCTCCATTTTTGGATAATGGCTCTCACCATGGTTTATGGGAGACCCAAAGGCTTAGAAATGGCTTTTTAACCCTTTCCAGACTGATAGATGTCAGTGACTTTGTTTCTCAACTGTTTGATTGTGGCAGCACAGCTTGGTATATATTGCACAATCATATATTGTTAATGGCATGAGAAAAACATCCATGTAGGACACATTGTGTATATACATAATGGTACTTCTTGTCATCTTTGTCAAGCTTCTCTTGTCCTGAATTCCTGGGACTTAGCAATTTCCTTCCACTTGTGGTCAGATATTAGTTCATTTCCCTCAACCATCGTACCAACAACCAAGTTTGTCCCTTCTCATGCGATTTGTCCACTAGCACTAGCTGGATGTGCTGGGACTCCCAGTAGTACAGGTAGCTTTTAGCAAGCTCCACTTCAGCAACACAAACATATCATTTTAAAGCACCTCTCCTGCTGCCACATACTGCAGCTTCAAAATGTGACGTGAACAAAGAATGCTGGATCTTACAGCAACACGTAGGTGTCTTCGCTTCTCAGTGTCATAAAATAGCCTTCTGTTTTTATGAAAATGCATATAAGCTCCACTTTCAGAGGCTCATCGAATCCGTGGGTCTGAAATCCACTTTTTTGTTGTATGCAACTGCATTCCAGCTAATTTAACAGTGTCTACAAAATTAATGTATGAAGTTAATTGCCTGATCACATAAACACATAGCTGCTTAATCATTCCTGAATGGTGATCAGCACGAATTCATGATACACCCCGGATTCATTCATGCATTTAATCATGACATATTGCTTCAGCACGCATTTGCCCTTATCATAAAATGTTACTGATTTATGTACAAATGGTCACTGACTTGTGTCTCTGTGGTGCGGAAGACAATGCTTATGAGAGGCCACATTAAGATTAAGAGCACACTGAGCCGCTGACAGATGGAGAGCAGCTAGAAATGACGGGGTGGCTGGAAAATTGTGCAAATCCCTGGAAATTGAGAAGAAATCAAGCAGCAAAGCGCGGCTGCTCCCACATAGCCCATGAGCCACAGTTGATCAGGGACCACCTTAGACAGAAACCTAACAAGCAAGCTGCGTGAGAAATCAGCCTCTGTCATTGATTCTTGGGAGCATGTCACTAAATGACCCTAACTGATAGCCTGTGAAAGAGGTCACTCTCTATACCCCCCCCCCACCACCACCACCACCACCACCACTGATTCTGAAACAAGCCAGAGCAAAGGAAGGAAGGAACAAGGGAGGAAGATTCAACACACTACCCTTTAATATGTGAGAAGGAAAATGGCTGCGTACCAGCTCTATCTCTACAATTTTCTCTTTTCATTGAGGAAAAGTACTATTTCATTCATGCCATTTCCGTTCATTCATCAGCTGGGGCCAGCCTAGACTCGCAGTGCCATCTCCACACCAACATTCTTATCAATGGAAGTGACGTCAGCACTGCCTGCAGCTGGGGGGTGGTGGTGGGGAGGATCACGTGGTCCAGTGAGGGTATATACAATAAAGTTGCGCTGACCGTGGTGCTGAAAACATTCACTCAATTGTACATTAGCACCACTGCTGCTGCCTCACAAATAAATAAAACGTTAGATTCTTCTATTATTATTTTTCCTTGATGCTGGTCACAGGCTGACGAGAGAGAGAGAGAGAGAGAGAAAGAGAGGGAGGAAAACTGAAATTCTCTCAGGTGCTCCACTATTCATGAAATAATCTTGGCTTTATCCGTGCGTTGTGAGTTTCACCACTTCCCCACCCCCCAGTGGGACTTCAGGTAAGTGGAACGAAATTTGTTTCTGTATCATTCACAAACCATACTAACCAGATATATTAGGACAGATTTTTTTAACTGTTATTCATGCCATTATAATTCTCTATTTATTTTTTCTATTAAAAAAAGAGAAATAGTTCGTGCCTTTTCTAGATTTTCTTTTAAATTCGTAACTTCATCGGTAGGATTAATCTATTCGCGGCAAATACGCGATTGTTGATTGTCTGAGTGTGAAGTAAGCATGGACTGTGATCGTTTCCATATGGTGTTTTTGTTAAGACCAAACTACGTATAATTTCTATTTTGGACAATCGAGAAATATTTTTTTAAATTATTTTCTAATTTTGTATTTTTTCTATTGTTGAAAATTAGTGCTTGACTGAGAAATTAGCACCTTAATGAACAAACCCAGCTCTTAAGAATGTATTAATAGGTATAATAATAATTAATTAATGCAATCTAAAAACAAACGAATAAAAAAAAAACAATAAAATATATAATTTTGCATTTTATTTATTTCCGTCATTCAGGATGAAAAAAAGAATTATTTCCTTCAAATGGGAAGACAATAATATTTAATAATTATTTCTAGCTGCCTCTCAGAAGAGCCTGGGAAATTTCATGTAAGATTGTTTTAAACCTGAGCTCTGCAAAAAGTGCAAATTTTTTGCAAATTCATTTTTTTCTTTTAAAAAGCACGATTTAAGCAGACGGTTTTCAGCTATTCATTTCTAATTAATTTAGAATCCTAACTATTTGTTGTAGGTAGGTTGCCATGATAAGTCGAATTATTTCGTTTCTCTTTATTTATTAAAATGGAAAAAAAAAAATTCAAATTGGGCTGTGCTGCCAAAAATTTGCGCTTGTCTGCATTCCACCGCTGCCAGCGAGGAGAAACATGCTCACGCCACACAAGGACAAAGCCATGTATCCTTACTGGCTGCGCCCTCCTTTCTTTGCGCAAAAAGCCTTTATCCTCTCAAACTTAATACCCAGTTAATTTACAGTTTGGATGGACCACTCGGGGACCGTATGGTTAAATAACTCAACCGTGGCCACCAGCTTTACGCATGACTTCCCCGAGCTTGCCGCCTTTATGCCAGTGTCTTGGTGACATCGCTTTGACGCATGGAATACCAAAATCACAGCTAATACAGCAACACGATCTCGGACCCGTTTTTGTTTTCTGTATTTTGTTTTCTTTTGTTTTTAAGAAATAGACGTTTAAAATGGGAGGTGCGCGCATTTTGGCTGGGTTGGCTTGGACGAAAAGGTGAGGCATTTTAAACATATACCAGAAACAGACACAAATCAATTACCGGACCTGTATTTCGTTGCTGCTGTAACAATTTGCTCAGTTAAATCTCGTGACCCTGACAAAATGCGCTGGGGGATGTATTATTCTCAATCAGGTGATCCGTGCGGCTTAAAGATAATGACTGGGTAATGACTGGGTTAACGCGCAACTCGAGACAAAAAAAGGGGGGGGGCACGATGTTTAGAATCGAAGCGCAATTTCTTTGTGCAGATTATTACCCTTCCCTTTAAAGAAACGGACAGTTTATGCGGTAAATTCAACGAATCACGATCTGGCTTGTACGGTCAGATCAGAGCTCCATGTACTCAGGCTACACAGCAGTAGCAAAACTGGAGCTGTAAATGTTAGAAACCAGATGTTCAGTCAAAAACGTTTTGAATCGAAAAGAAAATAGTTTTTTTTTTTTTTTGCATCTGGCTCATTATGTCTGCCTGCTCTATCCTCAAACGTTTCTACAATAAATAGAAAGCTTTTAACATGTTGGCCTCTTTGTGATAGGTGTATGTTTTTTTTTTAAAACTGCTAATCTTTCTGGTAAATTTTCTTTAAAACTTTATGTCAGGCTGTGGGCTTAGTGAAATATTCTTTACCAGTCATCCATTTTGTCTTTTTCATAGAACAGCTGTATGCTATTTAAATGATATTGATGCTCATATTGCAACTAAAAATAATATCTCATCCTTCTTCTGTCCTTCTCGCTCTGCTTTCTCTCCTTCTTCAGGTGCTTAACCTCCCTCCTGCCAGTTCTGCATGGTCATGACCTGTCATCACGCCCCTTCCACAGCCCACCTCATCCTATTGGTCCTGCTCATTGTCATTCCACAGCTAGCTGGCACAGCCCCTGTGTGGGGTGAGGCAGGGGAGGGTGGGGTGGAGGGGCGCACCCGGACAGACCATAAAGAGGACAGCCTTGCCCCCTTTCACTCGCCCCAACCCCAGAGCTTCTCTAGCCCTGACAACGCATCCCTAGACTGGGGTCGGGGACCAGGTCAAGACAACCAATTAGATAAAGTGACGGACCCTGTCCAGGTGCTCGCTGTTCTGCTGGAGGCCCTGGACCACGTTGGGGAAATCCATGCAAGCAAAAACAGAGACTGGGAAGGGGATCGGAGTCTGGAGCTGCCCTCCACTGAAGGCTTTGAGGGTGGCAAGATAAGGCGAACAGAGCAGACACTGGGAGACAGGGGGGTGGAGGAGGAGAAGGAGGGGCGAGGGGCCGATAAGGCTATTGAACAGCTAAATGTAGGCCATTTGGCAGCTGCTCAGGGGGATCACTTGAAGGAGAGGGAGGAGGGGGAGGATGAAAACACAAGGTCGGAGGATCAAGGGTGGTCTGTGAAGAATGTGGGAACAGATAGTGTAAGTGAGGAGGAAAGCAAAGAAGAAGAGGGGCGTGAGGAAGGAAATGACTTAGAAAGTTTCTTAGACGAGGCCACGCCAGGTTCCACCTCAGAAGGAGATGACCCTTCTCTGCAGCGCAAAATAAGAGGCTACTTCCAAAATATTGACTTGGGTCTCCAAGATAATGAGATCCTGCCGCCTCTGAAGGGCTACAAAGCATACAATACTCAGTTAGCACGTGCAGGAAAGAAGCAGCACTGGCAGGAGAACCGATCCCGTAACAGACCCATCAAGGGGGGCAACTTCATGGATGACTTTGAAGGTGAAGGAGAGGAGCTGGAGGAGGAGGTTGAGGAAGAAGAGGAGAGTCTCTCTCACATGGAGGAAGAGGCGAGAGCACGTGCAGAGAAACAAGAGGTACTCCGGCAGCAGCAGGAGGCTGAGAGAGCCAGAGAGGAAGAACAGAGGCTGGCAGACATTGCCTCTGACATGTTGCTGCAGTACATGGGGAGGAAGCAGCAGTCCTACATGAAGCCCCGGCAGAAAAGCAGCATGGGGGCTGCCGGCAACACAGCTGAGGACAAACGCTCAGAGGAGGTCCTTCCTGATGAAGATGACTTGGACCAGGAAATGATTGACAGGCTGATTGAGATCAGCAGCAAGCTGCACCTGCCTGCTGATGATGTGATTGAGATTATTAGTGACGTGGAGGAGAAGAAGAAAAAAAGAAAAGAGCTACAACAGCAGCCAACCAACACCAACCCTATTGCCCCACGCTTTAGGCCTCTGGTACCTCCTCCTCTGGCTGCCCCACCTGTTTATCACTACACAGCCTCAAAAAACCCCAAGAAAGCCCCTTATAGGTACAACAAGTCCAACAAGAAATGGCACAAGGATAAAGTCAAGTCATACAAACAGGACTATTGGTATAAGCCTCAGAAGCAGCTTGACTACTGGTATAAGCCCCAGAAACAGTTTTTAGCCTTCCCCTCCTATCCATATTACCAAAAGCCATATAGAGCATACTACCCTGTTTATTTCCCATATCCAAAACCCCAATATTATGGCAAGCCCCCGCCCACCAGAGACCAGACCATCGGCCCCCAGGAACTTGACCTCCAGGCCCCAAGACGCAGGCACAGAGGCGGTGGTAAGAACCGTGGACAGGGCTGGAGGCAGCAGCCACCACCGCGCCTGCCTCTCACCCCTTATATCTCTAATTATATCCTTCCTCACCCACGGACCTACCAACCCCTACCCCCTCCCAAACCAATAACCACACCCAGGAGAGGCAGGCGACCACCCTACTACTATCCACAAGTCACACCGCCAGATGACTATGAGGAAGATGGGCTGGTGCCTCAACTGGACAGTGAGGAGGAACTGGAAAACTTTATTGAGAGGATCTACATGAAGCGCAGAATGTATTGAGAGACTTTTTTGGACATTGTCCGATCAGAGGGACTCATGGAGGTGGGATAGTTATACAGTAGCCGGAGGAAAGCTAAAGCAGAGGTGGAAAAAAGATTCAGAGGAGATGTGTTTTGAGCCTGATGGAAATTTAAGAAGTGAAAAGTTAGATTTTTGTTGGTTTAATCACTGTATTTTTGTTGATTTTCTCAGTCAGGGAGAGGATGAAGGTGTCCTAGTTTAAGCTCCCTGTAACCATGTTCAGCCTCTTGCTCAGTTTACATTTTAAAACAGAACATACCATGGTGTATGTCTGCCTCCATTCAGGTCAATCTCTGATGTTCTTGCATATTTCAGAGATATATAGAGAACATGCACACACACACACATGCACGCACACACAAATACACATACACTTACACAGAATCACATTTTGACACATTCACAAGCAAATGTGGCCATTGTAAGAGAACCATGTTTACAACATCACTTTGTATCTTCAGTTTTATATTCTGTATGTCACATTACAAAACTAAAGTAGTTTAATTACTTCTTATCTATACACATACAGAAACAAAAAAGAACACTGATATTGTCAAATGTTGACGGTATATTTTTGTTGTAGTTGATGTGTGTAGTTGCCTTTCTTATTTCTGATTGGATCAACCTTAAACAGCTGCAATTTGCAAAGGTGCCAAATACACACATTTCAGTTTTTCAAACTCAAGATTCAGATTTTTGCCTTACAAGCACCATGGTTCTATAAGGGAAATATCATATTGCATAATTCTATCATCATCCCAGTGTAGAAACCCTGTGGACTCCAAAAGCACAACGTTAAACACTAAACACTTCCAACCTGGTGGACTAAGGGTTTTCAAACATTTTGGGATCTGGAAGTTATTGTGTCAGCATATTTACGGCAGATCTACCATCACCACATCCATGCAGTGCTCCGTAACTCTGCAGGAGTGCTTCATGTTTGTTTGTTTTTTTTTTAAAGAATTTTATCATTGTTCATCTCTAATTCACATTTACTTCGATTTGTTTTGCAGTCCTACATGCATCATATCTATTGTCTCTATTTTTTTCCTTTCTTTAAAAAAAAAATAAAATAAAAAAAAGATATATACTTGAAATCACACTATCTGTTTTGCAGCCTTTTTAAAAACAGATTTCCACCAAGAGGCTACAAACATTTTTTTCATTTTTCAGAAGAAATTCATTGAAAAGTTTCAGGCCGGGGAGTCAGGGATTGTGCTTAAACCGTTAAATGCACGTCTTTCTACTTGCATCTTAAAAAATGAACAAAAAAAAAGAACAAAAAAAGAGAAAAAAAATAAAACAGTATGGAGAATTCAAAATTGTTGTTTTCTCTGAATAAACTGTGAACATAAAAATAAAAATAAATCTCAAAGGAAGAGGGCCACTGTGTCCACAGTGAAGCCATCTGTCTTGTAAAAGGAGAGTGTTGTTGTTGATGTCACTTTAGCATTGTAAGATGTACAGTGTGAAATAAATATGCCCGTGCAATGTGTAAATAACAGCATGATGATTACTAGTTTTGCTATATGATAAAAAATAAAAGCAATTATTTTATTAAAGTTCAGTTTTTTCATGGCTTTTTGGCGAGTGCTCTGTTGTATTTGTGCAGAAGCAAAAACAGCAGGAACACTTGGTTCTTTAGTTAAAAAAAAAAAAAAAAAAAAAAAAAAAAAAAAAAAAAAAATTAAGTTTTTCTTTTTTTTTTTTAAAA
>VUQJ01028302.1:0-20520 GCA_015108635.1 Andinoacara biseriatus | reverse complement strand
TTTGTGCTGGGGTGGGGGGTGGGGGGGGGGGGGGGGGGGGGGGGGGGGGGGGGGTTCAAGGCGTGACTGGACAGCAAGAGACATAACACACATAACGAGTCCACTTTCAAGTTCATATGTTTCTTTTGTCTCATCCTTACTCGTGCTCCAGTCTTAACCCTTTGCTCCCCGCGTGCAGCCCGGCAGCGTCTCCACAGAAACAAGGCAGCAATGCAAGGCGGGAGTTTCTGTTTGGGAGAGGACAATGCCGGACTTGCACTGCCTCTCTCATTATAATCCACTGGTGTCGTGCAAAGGGAAAGGACGTGGACATAAATTCTCCATAGTAGCTAAGTGTGTGTGTGTGTGTGTGAGATCATGCTGCACACAGCAGAGGAGGCCTGTGGTTTGCATTGCAGAGGCTCCTAAATGAGCCAAACATGAGCAAAGAGCTTACAGATGCTCACAGCTCTTTATTATTCCAAATGCATGTGATACATAAATACCAAACTGTACAGTAACTGCCTGCATTTTGTGGCTTAGATACGGGATGTTTGTAATTTAGAGAGCTGGGAAATCTCTTTCTCAGCTCCATATACTAAATCAAAAGACATTCATGGTGGATATTAAAAAGCATGTACCCATTGAAGAAAAGGAAATTTACAGCTAACAATTTGTAATCAATTATGCTTATAGGTCTGACGTTCCCAAACCAGCTGAGAGATGCAATCTCTCCAGCGTGTCGCGAGTCTGCCCCGGGGCCTCCTCCCAGTTCGGCATTCATGGAAATTCCTCACCTAGGAGCCATCCTGCTCTGAGGCTGAACCACCTCAGCTGGCTCCTTCCGATGTGGAGGAGCAGCAGCTCTGCTCTGAGCCCCTCTCAAATGACCTCCTCCTCACCCCGTGTCTAAGAAAGAGCCCAGACCCCCGTCAGTGGAAGCTAAACTTCCAACCTTATTCTTCCAGTCACTGGAAATGTACAACAAGCAGCAGACGGACAGTTTCGCCTTCACACAGATCCAGCATTTCCTGCACTGCAGCCTCTGCACCAGCATCCAGGATTTCCAGTAAGCAAATCTTTTATAGGGTTTTAAATTTTAATGCACTTTATATTTTACCAAGATTTTACAAAACAGATTCCATGTTTTGCTGAATATGACCATAAAAAAAGTGACTGAGACCATGAAGTCATCAAGAAAGTCTTTGCTGAGGGTCAAAGACTTCTGTAGGAGCTGGAGTCTCGTAGGCTCCTCTTCTTCCTGCTTTTACGTCCATCTTTTCTCCTACCTGTGGTTAGCGAGCATGCCAATGATGCTGCGTGTGTTAGTCGTCTCTCTTCACCTGCTGCACCCCCAACTTCCCATAATTGGAATGTCCTGGCTCCAACCAGAGCAGATGGAAACCATGTTGGGCGCTCCCATTGCTTTGGACATCCATCTTTATGATCTCAACCATCCTAAATACAGTCTTGCTCACAGGACAGATTATCTGTCATCACTGCCTCGTTGGCAGATGACGGCTCTGCAGAAAGCTTCTCTCTGTTTCCGTCTATTCCCATCTGCCTCAGCACTGACCGAAGCCCGTCAGAAGGACGGAAGAGAGACCAGAAAACCGAGCCAGGCTGAGCCCACAGCAAACATCAGACCAGGAGAGCTGAAGCTAATAATAGTCGCAGTAATTACTATTAACATGTTGAACAGACGAGTCAACAGGAGCACTTTGATACAGAGGAGGCATGTTTAACACAAAATGGAAAATCTCCACCGCTGTGAAATTACAGAGAATCAAACCTTCATTTTTCTAAAGCGAAGCGGTCAAAACTTTGACATCTCAAACCACATTAACCCACACGGATCAGGGCCCTCTGGGTGGCCGGAACGAAAAGCTCAATAATTCATCCTGCTGATACTGTTGCATTGCCCCAGCGCCACTAACATTACATTTAAGGGCCAACAAGCATGAAGCTGCTCACAGCGTGTTTCATAGCGAGGAATCACTTTTAAACCGAGTCAGAAAGTAGAAAATTATTCATCATATTTTAGTTACTTTGTTAAAGTAACTAAAATTTATATTATAATTATTATATACATGTCGTGCTGATAATTCGTTTCCATGAACACCAACAAATGCATCAGCAGGTGGTGGAGGAGTCCAAACCCAGAGCTGAAAGGGTGGATGAGACTCTAAGTTAAAGTCGTAGCCGGCAAAATGCGAACGAAGTGGATCCACATGCAGGACAGATAACATGATGAGACACAGGTGGGAACCGAGCACAGGTGAGACAATCAGCAGCAGGTGAACGTAACGAGGGGGGAAGCAGAAGTTTCTTTATAAAGAAGTGATCACAGAGAAATAACTGGAGATTTTTAAGCACAAAAGTGAAAAATGTGACACGTTTGCTGCTTAAATTTAAATTTGCTTTGTAGAATCTTAAATTGCATAATTCTCAGTTTGGGACTATTGTTGAGACTAAAAAATGTTTTCTATTTTTACCTTATGATCTTTTTGACATTCCTTACTTCATTAGTTAACTTTCGTATGATTTGAGCCAAATTTACTTGAGTTATTGCTTAGATCAATAAAGAGCAGGAATAAAGACAGGAAGAAATTCCTTAAAGTGTTCAGAAGTCTTTCCAAAACACTGGAGGTGTAAACACGGAAAGTACATGGATTCATGGTC
Organism: Andinoacara biseriatus; assembly: GCA_015108635.1. Lineage (NCBI taxonomy): Eukaryota > Metazoa > Chordata > Actinopteri > Cichliformes > Cichlidae > Andinoacara > Andinoacara biseriatus. The sequence goes on along the minus strand of VUQJ01028302.1, from coordinate 17,859 downwards.
TTCCAAAGTCACTGCGGTCATAAGGTCGTCTCTCGACGCATGTTTTGTGCAGCTGAAGTTGTCTATGACCGTTGTTATGCAAACAGAGCCTCGTAATCATCCATCAGGATCTCTGCTGGGAGTGACATCACCCTCAGCGTTCGGGGTCGACACATCGGCCGCGTGAGAGCGCGCGCTGACTGCAGCCGGCAGGAATGTGTTATCAGAGCGAGCGAGCTGAGATCAGGGTGAATCTGCAAACTGCAGCCTCCCCAACAACCACAGCTCTCTTTGAGCATTTCCTAAAAATCCCTCAAATATAATCAATAAATAAGTATGCATGTTCTGTAGCTTTTCCGATCTGTATCCTGCGCGCTCAGATTCTACATTTTTGCTCTCTTTTAGCTCTAGTTTTGGTCTCCTCCACTGTTTTCACAGAAAAATCCATTTCTTTCAGTCAGGTGATTCAGATTTTTATGACTTTTCCTCCTACCTGCTGCATCTAAAGAAACAGCAGTGTTCACACGCACACTCGTGCTTCTTAAACCATCACTGGAGGATATATAAAAGTAAACAGAGATCTGAAAAATGCTGCTTTGAGCCGTGCAGACGGATCTGAAGCATTTCTCCTCATTCAGGCTGCTGTGAGGGTTCACGGAGCGTGAGGAGCAGCTGGGATGTTCTGCTGTGCAGATCTCATGTCATCTCCCACATGTGGCTGTTTTGATGTTGGATGATGGAGGTCAGGTCATCAGAGGCATCAGCCTTAACAGATCGCCGCACGCTTTCCTGATGATCAGTTTGGGAGGCTCGTTTTCAGCTTTCCGAAACCAAAGAACCTGATGAGTGGCAACTATTTTCCACTATTTTCCAAGTCTACATTAGTGTTTGGTGGAAATCTCTTTTTTTGGTCCATTTTTTTTTCTTTTTTTTTTTTTAGTTGTTTTTACCGGCTCCTTTGCTGGATTTTGGGATCACTGCAAGTTAAAAGAAAAACTTTTTCCCATTTTGCTAAATCAGCATGAACGTGAGTCCCCACCTTCGCTATACAGCCTGAAAAAACACAGTCAGCGCAAAGACGCTTTAATGCCTCTGATCACAGGCTATAAAAGCTACCATGATGACACGTATTGCTTTGTGACCACATTTGGATGAGAGGGTGAAGTGCTAAATTAGCAGTGATAAAATGTGCAGGTATAATGCACATAAACCGTTTTCTGCTAATTACTGCTAAGAAACAGGCGAACAGTATAAAGCACATACTTCCTGTCAAGTGGACACTGGAGGAACTGCAGTTTTAGCACTTAGGGTAGAAATAAAGCTGCTGTTTTAACAGTATTTAAAGGGATGCTGGGTATAGTAACAGCAGCATAGCATCACCTGATGGCTCTGAGTGGCTCACAGCAGAAAAATAAATACCCAATCCTTTAATGATGAGACACCTTTACAGCAAAGGTACACTTGGGTCGCATCAGTGTAAACGTGATACGGTGCAGCTCAGACTCTCTCACGGATCACATTGTGTTCGTGACAGCTCGATAAAACACATTTCCCCACCTCTCCTATCAGGCATCATCTGAAACCCTGCTCCGGGTTTTATCTGACATGTCTGGACAAACAAACATGCATTTGCACAACACATGTTCTTCCAAGAGCAACTGATCTCTCATCATATTTATTTTTAAGAAACATGTCCCAGAATGTGAAGCTCTCAATCATTCCATAAAGTAATAGATCACAGCTCTGTGGGTTTCTCCTAAAAACAGGAACATCATTCAGCACCTGGCTGCCACAATAACTCACAAGCAGTGTTGGATATAATCACATCACATTTACCTGGATAACACAGTGTGATGCTGTATGGGCTTCGGCTACCTACGTGATAGTTGGATTAAAAAAATGAATCCAGTTACTTCACCTCAGGCCACGTGATGAATACTTCTAATCTGAGGAATGCGGCAGGAAAATCAAAATCCACCACTGTGAACTGAACACAGCGAGGTCACGACTGAGGTTTGTAGCTTTTCTTTTATATTTGTGCAGATGTGTGACACAGCTGGATAAGAGGAGGACAGTGGGGACAAAGCCAAGCAGCACAGGAACACAGAGCAGCTGCACACACAGCTGATCAGGAAGCAAGACACAGGTGGAACCATTTAAGGTGGAACCATTTAAGGTGGAGCAGCGGGGAAAGCAACAACAGAAAAAAAAAAGTGGTCATTGTCACTCCTCAGTTGGTGAAGTCACGCTATGAAGCCTTGAGTTGAGTGTTTTCCCACCGCCATCTTGGGGTTTTGAAACAGGAAGTAACACGCGAGGGGTGGAGCTGACTGAGAAACTGAGGATACTGCATGTTCATTGGATAAGAGCTTGTGATTGAGAAGCCGCTAGCCAGTGAGCGTACCCTTTTTTCACTCTAATAGTGATGTATGTTGTTCCAGTCATAAAGGCCTTGAGATTAGTTGGTGACTGCCCGGCAACCACAAACTGCTAGAGGAAAAATGAGTATTCAAGTAGTTGTCCTAATATGACCTGAAATTAGTGCCTGAGGCCATAAACTCATCAGGAAAGTGTTTGCTGAGGTCACGGGGAGCTGAGGGTTGTGTTCTCATAAGTAGGCACAAGCCTGATGAGTCACTAAATAGAATGCAGCAGTTTCAGTGCTGGTGACTTGCACAGATGCTCTAAAGTACTACAGTTAACCTGGGCTTGGTTATTACTACAATTTAACATTTTATCAAATTGTATAACTTAATTAAATGTCAGTATAGTCCACCTGAGTGGGCACAGAGACCACAAAAGCTAACGTTGAAAATAAAACAGAAACATGAGAGACAGGAACGCAGAAGGCAGGAGGAAACACTAGAAACACAAACGGGGCACAACAAATACAACAGGGAGCATCATGGAGCGATGCAAGCTGAGTATGCCGATTAATCCGCTGCTGTTTCATTTAAAATTAGGCTTCAATAGTTTGAGCTGATTTTAAAGATTTAAATCATCTCCTTCAGGAGCCACTTGGCTTTGAGTTGCCAGACGAAAGCATGAAAATCCTGAGAATCCTACTAATTTTGGTCTTTTCATGGAACTTAATCTGGACCAACACCAGATTTTCTCTCAACATTTGAGACTTTGGGGTTCTTTTAATCCCAAATTAGATGATTAAAAAAAGCACTTCTGTCCGGCTGCGCTCACCTCTCTCTCTCCTGCTCCAGCAGGTTGGTGAAGTCGTCGCTCTTGTTGATGAAGTCGGCGTGCTTTCGTTTCTCGTTGTCCAGCTCCATTACGGTGCGCCGGTGGCATTTCTCAGCCAGCAGCAGCTGCTCCAGCATCCGTCTGTACGTCTCCTTCTGTTTGTCCTCCAGTCGGTCCAACTGAGGGGGGAAACACGTCAACACTCATTATCAACGACAACCCGCAGCCCGACACCGCATCTGCCAGCACAGCATCCCAAACCATTAGCTATGGTCACGGTGAGACTGTGGGAGAGACTCTCTCCACACAATTCAGAAGTTGTCACGCTTACTGCACATTTGTTCAGCCTTGTTGCTGCAGTGCACCCCGCAGATTTCACTGAGCGTGGAAAATCAGGTTTTGCTGCCATTCAGCTCGCCAGAAAATGGTTTTAGGATCTCATTTTCCCATGAACTCTGGCATAAACGCACCTCCAACGTTTTACAGCAGTTTTGTAGCTGGGTATAAGGTGTACTAATTATGAAAGCTGCTTCCTGTGTGTTTCACCTGAGGTTTCCTTCACTCACTTCAAACAGCAGGAACACTTTCATATTCAGAAAAACATGTTTCTGATAAAAATGTTTTAAAAGAAACATTTTGGCTACTTATTTTCTTTTAAAAGTCTTTGCAACCTTGCAAAAAGCTATCAGCCACTATGACTTTATTTCTGGGGTGATGCATTTGTGGACCTTCATGTTCCATCAGCACTGCGAGCTTCTCCTCTAAAACCCCCTCCTTGACCTGTGGTGCACCTCAAGGTTCTGTCATGGGTCCAAATCAGTTTTCTTTATATTTGTTGCTGCTTGGGTTTGCATTTTTTTCCTTTATTTTAAAGACCTTAAGGCGATGGACAGCTGTGGTTAGTTCAAACTGCTGCTGGTTGAATCCTGACAGCTCCACGTGAACATATTTCACCTGTTCTGAAACCGTTACCCTGCCTGTGTGTGAAGTATAGCAACAATTTCAAACTATTCTTAACCTTATATGAGCACCCGCACAGGCTTGCTCCAGGCTTTCAGATTTGTTTTCTGCCTCGTGCTGCTTGCTTTTGTCCGTTCATCGGGAGCTTGTGGTCTTTCTGAGCTGCAGCTCTGCCTTCCTCTCCTGATCACGTTGTCTACCTCTTTAACAGTTTTTCAAATCCTGACTGAAATTCTTCTTATTCGACATTTCAGTTTTAGTTTAGGTTCAGTTCAGTGTCATTTACTGCAGCGCATCATCAAGCATTTTGTATCTCCTGCTGACCTCAGCCATGGGCTTCTCGTACACGTCGTCTGTGCTGCTGCCGCTGTGGGTGAGCAGGGCGTCTCTCTGCAGGGCCTGCAGGGGTTTGGTGGGCACAGCGGCGCCGTAGTGGGCCTCCAGAGTCTCCGGTCGGGTTTTCTCGGACTTCAGCAGGCCGATGATGTCCTCTCTGGCCTGAGGAGACACAACAGAGGCTTTTGAGCACATCCACAAATATCCACACCATGACTGATATGTTATATTGTGAATATTTGTGTTCTGATGGTTTGGTGAGGCAGGCGACTCAAAGTTTGGGCTGAAGTTTTCCAAACCAGGAAGTTTAAAACGAAAGACAATGAAAAATATGTAAAACACGCCAACATACAAACTAAAATGATGTGATAAAAACACATTAAATCACAGATTTGAACTGATGATTTTCATTTAAAATAAACCCTCCAATAAATGCATGTCTTAAAATTTGTTCTTCTGTTTGGATAAAGATTAATGCAGTTAAATATAAACATCATCAGCTGTCAGTAGCTTCACTTACAAACATGATGAGATGCCTTCACTTTCAGACACTTTCTGTTTAAAGGACATCAAATCTGCTCATTTCCAGCTGCAGATATTTGTGGAGCATAATTCTTTATTTTATACCGAGCCTCGTCTGAAACGAGCTGTTTTAGCTCCTCCCGCTTTAAGCCAACCTTCTACTGATTGGCTGCCTCTCATAAACAGAAGGTCTGAACAGCAAGTGGGTGTGGCTTCTGTGCCCTGAGTGAAACTCAAAGTTTAGTGCAGGGATTATCTGTACATACACTGGCGACATTATTTGAGCGTCCACCATATGACCAGGATATAGTTTATGACACGAACTAAGAGGCAGAAAAGGTCCTCTTTAAGTCTTCCAGGTTTTTGCCAGCGGAGAGCGCTGTTTCCTCCAAGCATCACACTCGCCACTGTTTTATCAGCACTGGAAATATAAATTAATTTATCGTCATCTGCACAGAAAGAGCCCAACAGTGTGCTGCTCCACCTCTTCAGTCTATCAACTGAAAGTTTAAAAAATGTTTCCAAAGCACAATCTAAATAATTTATATAGTTTCGCTGTGCTGGGATATCTATTTCAGATTTTGTGTTCATTTCATAGAAAGCATCCAAACTTGGTTCTGTTCAGGCCTCCAGGGTTAGGTTAGGTTTAGGTTAGGGTTAGGTTTTAATGCAGGACTTCACAGGCAGCCAAAAGTGACCTACAGCATTTAGAGCTCCAGATGTCACCTGTCAATCAAAGCACAAACTTTAAGTACCGACACAGTTTTTAAAAATTCACCCACAGTGAAGTTATCATGAAAGGGGGAAACTTTTCATCGAGCCCATGTGTCAGAAACATCGGACATTTTAACATGAAGTCTGACTCACGGCTGGACACGGCCTCTAGTGGCCACAGCAGGAACTGCACTTTGATGGTGGCTTGATTTGTCGGCTCCTGGAGTCGCTGCTTGGTTAAAATGTTAACGTCACAGGTGAAACTGTCACGTTTAAAGCCTGATACAAAAACACTTTTAGGCTCACCACCTGGATTTATTAAGGCTTAAACTTAATTAGTGTCCGAGCTGCCGCTAGCTGTCCGCTAGCTGTCCGCTAGGCTAAGCTGGACTGTGTTTGTGCTCTCGCTGCCTTTTAGAGCATTTTTAATTTCAGTTAATTGCTCAGAGTCTAGAAGCCACTGGATTGGCATCATAATGCTTACATCCATCTTTTATTTACAGTCAATGTCCAAAATGCATGAATGAGACTTTATTTAAAAACAGGCTCTTCTAGTGACTGAAAATGTGCTTACTTATTATAAATCTGACCCCAACTGGGTCACCGGCCACCTGGCAGCGTGTCTCAAACAGGAAGAAAGAGAGCAAATATGCTGGGGACTATTTCCAGCAGCGGTTAATCCACATTTGATACTCATGTGAGTGTTTTGTTGCATTGGGAGGTTGTATGTGGGTCTGGTTTAAATAAACTACAGTGTGTGTGTTCATAGAGATGAAGGATCATGTCACCCGAGGGAAGAGTGCGGCTCGCTGATGTGTTTTTAATAGTTCTTGGATGATAGCGGAGCTCAGAGGAATAAGCTAAATATAAGGCTGTATTTGGTCATTCTGCAGCAAACTCTCCTTTTGTGTTTAAAATCTAGAGTCCGTTTTATGTTATCAAGCGCCTGAAAGCAGAACAAAAGCAGCTCTTCCTGTGCAAAATGTCGCCGCGCGCTGATTATTTCTCTGCCTGATGGAAAATATTCAACACGCCCAAACAGATGAGCAGGATGGAAAGAGAGGGCGAGGCAGCAGCATCCTGCCTCTCCAGAGAGAGCTTTATAAATGTGCCTCCATTAGAAAATCATTATCAGACTGGAACCCAGAAGCAGCTGGTGGGCTGTTTCCACCAAATCTCACCCATCACACGCTGTGAAATGTCAATATGTCTCAGCAATGATGGAAAACTCTGCTGCATTTATGGCTTCCACATCCCCAAACAGCTTTAGGCAAAGAAAAAGAAAAGAATCAACACGTCTCAACGTCTCAATCAATCCGATTAATTATTAAGATAACTGATTCTGCTGTAATGAAACTGTAGCTGAGTCAGCTGGTCGTAACACCGATGCAGCGTAACGCTGCTCCGTCGGGCGCCGCCTGCCTCTCCTCGCTGGTGTGCGATGCTGCAGCCGTGGCTGAAACGATGCTATGATGGCAACAACTGAACTGCAGATGAACCGATTTTTGACTCTGTTTCCATGTACGATAAAAGTTCAGTCAGACAACGCGGGAAAAATCAATCAGATTGTTGCCATGAATAAATTGAATGCACGTCTTTGTTTTCTTAATCCAGCAATTTGGTTGCTAAATGTGAACAGATGGCTACACAGTGTCCACACACACACACACACACACACACACACACACACACAGAAGTGCCAGCGCCTGTTTTTATATTAATGAACACTTTTACGCCTTTTACATGTGTGTGTGTGTGAGAGGAAAACAGCTGTCTGATGGCTCGGAGAAGTGGCGGGAAAACATGATCTGGAAGGCTGGAGCAGACGGGTGGTGCCTTGGTTGTAGTAAGGCTCAAAACGCCGTGTGAATTAACCTGCAGCGCGAGCTGTTCACTGTGCACATGGTTAGCTCAGGCAGGTGGGAAAAGGGCAGAAGGGGCGGGGCTCCTTTTTAATGTTCCTGAGCAACCTGTCATCATGGCGTCCTGTAGCTCACCTGGTTGAGCAGGTGACCCACATGCTGCAAGGCTGCAGGGGCCTGGGGGCTGATAAGTTTCCCGTCATTCCTCCGGCTCGCTCCCTGCTTTCCTGCTACTTTCTCCAATAAAGGCTAAAAAAAAAAAAAGGCCATCGAGCGGTTATTTTTGCTGGGATGCACCAGCTACAGAGACCTTTAATTGCACTTTTTTTCTCTTGATTTTTGCTTTTAATTGTTCACTGCTCGGGTTAAACTATTGGGTTAAAGTCAGAGGAAGCTTGTGGTTTGGGTTAAAACGCCCCCGAACCAGATGAACCCTGCTGATCGACAGAAATGCTCGTTCAGAGCGAGCGCTCGCTCTCACCGAAGCCACAACCCAACAGAAGCCCTCGTCATAAATTAGGACAAAATTCCCTTTAGCTTAGGGACCATGGTGGGTCTGGTTACATTTAAATAAACGCATCACGTTACTGAACCTTTTCTGTGTTGAACCCGTCATTAAATTCAATAATTTTCCTAACTGTAAACATGACTGCCACCATATAACTGCGCACGTCTCAGGTGTAGGTTCTCCTGGCAGTGCTGATTATCCAACTGTCCGCCACACAAATGTGATGGAAATGTTAATCAGAAGCATCACAAATGTGTTTAAACAATCAGCATGAAAAAAGCAAAAAGATGCAATGCAGGAACAAACTGTACAGCAAGGAGAATCCGAAAGGAAAGAGGAGCAACATGAGCGCACGCTGATGCCATCCATACCTGAACTTCTCCTTCCATGATTCCCAGCAGCTGAAGAAGGTCCTTCTTGGACAGATCTGGCGTTGCGGGCTTCCGGCTCTCTGCAGCTTTCTGAGGTTTCTTCACTGAGCCCGAACCCCCCGTCCTCCCATCCTTCTCCTCTCTGTGAACTTTCATCTTCCTCTTCATCAGCTCTGGCGTGTTTTCATCCTCCTGCTTGATGAAACCTTTAGCGGGCTGGATGTGTCCGTCATCTGGACCCTCCATGGTGCAGGTTCTCGATCGCATTTTTTACCTGTGGGAAAATGACAGAAATGGAAACCAGGAGATGAAACAATGAGCCAAGAAATCCAGATGTTTGTCAGGTTAAATCAGGACTGTAGTTTTTTACATTATTTTGCTTCCTTTCAGGGAGTCTTTGGTCTCAGCTTGTAGAGATTTACTTGACTTGAAGGTTTCTTTTGGACGCACACGCTGATTAACAGAATCATTTTTTTTGCAGCTCAGAGTCAGATTTCAACTGTGTGCACGACAGAGACATTAGCAAGTGATGAAAGCATGACTTTGACAGGAAAATAAAGGCAATGAAATGTTAACCATGATGGATCACCGAGCCCACCTTTCACAATTTCAACCTCTGCAAAGATGGTTTCACTGTAACTAACTGGCACTGATGCAGCAGCAGCCTTGAAGCTCCAAACCACAGACTGTATATGAAAGATGCACACCGGCCATCACCCGCTGGCTTGGAGTACCGTTTTGAAGGTTTCTCATCGTTGGCGTTTTGGCCGTCACCTCCATGCACAGCAGGCTGTAAAGATGCTTATTTCTGCTGTATAGTTGAATATTTTAACATGGGAGTCTATGGGAAGTGACTCTCTTTGAGAGCCAGCCTCTAGAGGTCGTTAGAGGAACTGCAGTTGTAGGTGGCGCTGTGCCGTCACATTAACTTCATTAGCACTTTGTATTTATAGATGTCCTGAGAAAAATTGAACTAAATGAACGATGAAACTATAAACTAAAACGTTTTAAGGAGGTTTAAAAACTTTTTTCACAAGTTTACTTTTTTGGGATACGTTGCAGACAACAGGAGTGTTTACATGGACACAAGTAACCTGAGCAGGAAACATCATGTGTTGATTTAAGAGACCATATTCCATATTTCTCAAAACCCAAACATGCTGCAGAACTGTTAAATGCTGGAATGTAAATCATGTTGTAAACTGAAAGCTTTGGATCTGCCTGACGGTCCTCAGCAGTGGTCAAGAATGAGGTGACAGGTGCACGTGGCCGAGCATCAGCTTCAGTAGAGTGCTCCTGGTTCAAGCTGCTCTCTGAGGCTTCTCAGCCAGAAACTTGTTGGAGAAATTATGTTTGGCTCTGGGAACCCTTGGAGATCCTCAGAAGGACATGGAAAGTCTTTATCGTCGAAGGACATCTGGAGCGCTCTGATACAATGTTTGATTGGCAGAAAAACGAGTCCTGTGAAAGAAGTTGGGATTTTGTGTGAAGTGACACAACAGAAACACAACGGTGGCAGCAAAAAAGTCTCACTTTGATGAACTGCACTGAAAGAGTTTCATGCTTAGTACACTTCAGATGGATGAAAGCTTTGTTTGGTTGATGATGTGGAGCTCCCTGTGATCAAAACCAGGCTGCACCTCATAACCTCGCACTGCTTGATCAGGCTGCTCACTGTGAGAGTGAAAATTAGGCTCATCATCGCATCACTGCAGGATAAACCCAGTCAGCTGGCTGTAACTTCCACACACTCATTCATGAGGAATGAGAAAAAAGAAGTTACAGGCGGAGGTTCATGGAGGGTGCGGGTCAGGGGATCAACATCCAGATCACCTCTGAAAAAAATAAGAATATAAGAAAACAAATATCGCAGTTTAAAAGTCTTTAAAAGGTTTCATTTCAACCTGTAACTTTGAGAAATATTGTTTTTTTTTCCCCAAAGAATTCCTGGAACTGCCAGACAAAAACTGCACTGACATCATGCTCCAAGTATGATGAAGCTCCGGGTGAGTAAGCAGCGAGGTCTTGTTGACACGCCTCAGTGGTTTCCATTTTGGTTGCTACGTGTTGCATCAAAAGGTTTTAGAGGTTTCCACTGAGCTCTCAGCATCCGTACAGAGTCCCAGATAAGTAAACTCATCCGTGTAAACAGTTTACCCTCCCAGGAGGAGCTCTGAGTCATCGCTTCACTGCGACCTCATCGGCGTCACAGCCTCACGAAGCGCTGATGAAAGAGGCTGCTCGGAGGGTTTGCATCAGTGAGACTTCAGCTCCTTCAGCACGATGACATCCAAAAGCCAGATTTATGTCTCGAGTAATATTAGAAACCTCCTCCTCGTCCTCCTCAATGCTGTCGACAGGGTGTCGTCCACCATCTGTAACGTTCAAGGACCGCTGAGCTCATGGTTACATACACTTCACAGAACAGTTGTGCAGAGAGGGGCGAGGCGCTGCACTTGATTAAAGTGCTTTCAGTTGTTACATTATCAGTGGCTCCCCTGATAGACAAAATTATCTAGTTCCCCCTTTTTTGACATTCCGATGATAAAAACATTTGATTTCCAGCATGTGGCTTCACACTGCGCCTACATGAAGTCATGAAAACGGTGCCAGACTGTTTAACACTGCAGCACACCGAAGGGCCAAGGATGCTCTCTAATGCATCCGTACTGCGTTCGATTCCCGAGGAACAAACGAAGAATTTGCTGCTGAATAAACTGCAGGTTGGCACTTTCAGTCCTCTCTTGCGAGCGATATTTATGGAGACACGATGAGGCTAAAATAGTCTCTGATTTGCACCTCAGCCTGGATTAAACCTCTGACGGCTGTGGCCTGGGGGGGGTCGACACATGAGACCATGAGGATGGGTGGCAGCACAGTGTTTAGAGAGCTCATCCAATAATGACAAGGTCACAGGTTTGACCCCATGATTGACAACTGTTTGCAAAGCATTTTAGGGGACGAGCTTTAATCTCTGAGTTCATGTTGTGTTCTTAAATAACGACCCCACATTTGCTGTAATTCTACTTCCTGATTCCTGTTTCACATAAAAAGCACATAAAAATATAGCTTACTGTACAAAACCAATCCTGCAGACTCTGGACTCAGGTGGGAGGCACTCGCTAATTTTCCATGGAATGACGCTTTATTTATCCGAGCCTGCTGGGTCAGCACAGAAGACTTGAACTCTCCTGTGTTTCAATAATGGATGTTTTTAATTCTGTCGATGTTGCGCTCTCCGATCAGGGGCGTGAGTAACTCAATCTGAGGCCTGATATGTCACTCATGTGCTGTACAGCCTGTCACAGTGTAAATACAGCTGACCGGCGTCCTTGCAGCAGTCGCAGCTGTTTGTTTGGTGAAATTTAAAGAGGTATTTTTAGGGTCTCCCCACTTGTGTCCAGAGTGCAACAAGGGGAGGCTCCGGGGCTATCACTTTATGAGCCATCAGCAATCCCAGAGATGCCTGAACCTCGACTTCACTTCACAGCTGCAGCTCTCACACGCCTCCACAGCAGCGGTAAACAAAGTGCCTGTTAATCGGGCGAGCCTGAGATGCCTCCGAATGAGCAGAGGTCACAGAAAACACCAGTTACCAAACACCCACCGGTTCAAGTTTCTTTGTTTTTGCTCATATTGTCCAGATAAAGACGCGTCAAAGGGTAAATATGGATCGTACAACATGCACGTCGTCTCTTCTTCATTAAAGGATTTGAAACAAATTCTATTCCAACCAAATTGTGACGTTGCGGAAAATGTAAATAAAAACAGAATCTAACGATTTGCAAATCACATAAAATCAGATTTTATTCACAGCACAACACAGAAAACATATCAAGTGTTTAAACAGAGAAAATTCACCATTTCAAGAAAAATATGAGCTTTTTTAAAATTTGATGGCAGCAACACATCAAAAGAGTTTCCCGCTGTGCAGCATCCTCTGCTTTAACATCACTCCATAAACTTCCTGTCTGATCGAGGTTTCCAGCTGCTCAATAGTCCTCGGGTTCTTGGGTTCTTGATGCTCCAGATGTTCTCAGCTGGTCAAAGGTCTGGACCGCAGGCCGGTTCAGGACCCGGACTCTCGTGCTGCTGGAATATCTGCAGGATGCAGTTCAGCATCGTCCCGCTGAAATATGAAGGCATTCCCTGAAGATGGGAGAACGGAAACCTGGATATACCTTTCAGCACTGATGGAGCCGTTCCAGATGTGCCAGCTGCCAGTTCCACTGATCAGCCTGATATTATTACTGTCGATGATGAGATATTCAGGCTTCACAATTTCACGTTGAAGAACAATATTCTGATATTGTTCCATAATCTGTAGACACAGATGTTTGCAGACTGGTGAACCTCTGCCTCTCTAAGATGCTCTTTTTGTACCCAATCATGTCCCAGACCTGCTGCTAAACAACCTGATGCAAGCTGAGCATCTCGCAAAAGGTTTCAGTCTCGGTTCTATTTGATGTCACTGTCACTTCCACACTGCTGATCGCGACATTTTAATTCAAGAGCTTCACGATTCAGTTGGTTTAACAGTCCAGGCTCTCGATTGGTTCCCATCATACCTGGAGCTGTAGAACCTTTTATGTTTCAATTAGCAGTTTTAGACCTGCAGAAATAAAAAAATTCAATCAGGGGTGCCTCTGGGGTCTCTTCTTGGTCTATTACTCTTTAACCTTTACATGCTCCAACCTGGTTCTGTGATAGTGATAATACATCCCATCGTTCTCACGCAGATGCATTAGCAGAACTGCACTTGAGCCTTGGTTTGAGTTTTTAGCCTCTGAGGATGCTGCGTGGATCTTGTGTGAAATGAGCTGCTATTTATTTGCAATCTTTACACTTCTTTTTCTTTTCTTCTTCCTCTTATTTTAGTTCCTACCTGCTGCTGTTTACAGGGGACAATTAAGAGTGTAACCGTGATAACGAGAACAAGTGTTTTTGCAGTGAATACGTTCAAATGTAGCCTTTCAAAGGCTGTTTGACCTGTTTGTGAACCTCTGAACACTAAACATAATATCTGCGTAGCTGCCTGTTGATATTTCATCAGAAACCTACTTTTCGTCCACTGGCAGCAGTAGCTGTTCCCTCCCACATTTCTCACCACTCGTTCTGTTTTTACGAGCTCAGCTGTAAAGCAATAATCCACCAAACGTCCGTGGCTTCCTGCCAGCTGAGCTCACAGACCACACAAACCCCATCCTTTAACTGTGTTCGCTCCGACTGAAGAGGCAAACTGTTTATTTGTGTAACACCATCAATAATGCATGGAAAGTTATGATGAAATGAACACTGTAGCTGCAGGCACTAAAATGAGCAGTGTAATAAAAATCATTGTGGCACACTGCAGTTCCTCTAATGTCCACCTGAGGCTGACATGTGAAGCTATACAGAAAAAAAAACTGGTAACTTTTAAAGTTAGGGGCGTGGCCACCCTGACGCTGACCCTAATTGGACCTCCCCCTAGAAACGCGATGTAACGCTGACGTTGCATTTTGGTGAGATGTAGCGTCACCATCTGGTAACAATGTGACAGCATTGTTGTGTGGTTGACCACACAGTGTTTTCTGCAGCACAGCAGTAACTTTACAGAAACACCACAGAGATTATGCATTTTACTAACATAACTATCATATCAAAATGAGGGTAATGCTATTGTCTTACTTTACTAAATATTTGTCACATTGTTTCTGTGGGGGTCTTACCTTTTTTGTGTGAGTGTTGCGTAGTTTGAAACACTTTTGTGTCATGGAGTGTTTGAATTGCACCTGTGCAGTTTATGGATGCAGGTTGCTAAACATGCCATCTTTAGTATGAGGGGATTAAGGGGGTGAAGGTCGCCCCCTTCACCAAAAATATGGCCACTTCTAATTGGCAGCAGGCAAAATGCAGCTGAGCGATGTCACAGTGACTACGTCCATGTCAACGTCTAAAAACAAAATTCCTTTTCCCTGTGGGGAAATTTCCTGCGCCGCAGACTTGGCTCACAATAACGCGTCAGGTCAGCTGGGGTCACGTGCACTTAAATGACCTCACAGTATCTCGGCTCCAAACAAAATGCACTTTTATGTCTCGGGAACACAAACAGAAATCCAGCTGAAAATGAGCAAGAGACGACCTCAGCGCGTCATTCTCTGCTCGAATGAATCCGTGGAAAACCACTCAGAGCTGCAGGCGGGAATCAAATGCTTGACTGACATCAGCCTGTCTGCTGCTGATATTAGAGACACTTACAGCTGGGTTTCAGTGTCTCTGCAGGCTCACACCCCCACCTCATTACCAGGCAGTCACAGCCAGAATCCACAGGTGGAAAATCAAACCTGCACTCGACCGCAGCATCCAACCGCATCCTTGTACCTTTCATATTCCTGCTCGAGCTCCTTTCTTGCTGTGACCTCAGAGGCCATTAAACGTCTGTCTGATATGAGAAGCACACAAGTGGCCACGCTGCGAGCTCCAGAGGTGAAATCATCTTAATGTTTTATGGTTAATGTGATGCCTGACACGTCCAATCTTAAAATAACTGTTGCATCGATCGTTATACTATATGTATATATGTGCTTACGGTATTGTGTACAACAGGAATTTTAAAGGGGACACACTTTGAATTAAACTGCAGGGATTTAGGGAGAGATAACAGATAAATGTGTCTTTATATCAAAAACCAAGAACTTATTGACTCTTTTTTGCTAATCCAGTGTATTAAAACCAATTATTTAGCTGCTGAATCAGCTGTTTTGTGTAGCAGTTAAACAGAAAAAACTTGCTTCCACACAGGAGCAGAAACCCTTCTCGAGATGCCCGTTAATCTCACGGTCCCATAAGGATGAATTTGATGGTGTGAAGAGCAGCACAGCAAAGCAAAGATGTGATAATCTCTCCAAACCTGCGCTCAGGAACGTTTCCTGGTTAAAGTCGGGAGACTGTGAGAGAAGAGGCACATCTGGGAATTCAAAGTTCCCTGAGGACAAAGGTGTGTTTGTTAGGAAGAAGTTCACTGACGTTGTTTAAATGAGAAGAATTGATCTGAGATTCTGAATCCATATTGAGTCATCTGTACAGATCCACATACTAGTTACATTTAATAATTCATACGGGATTTTTCTAAGCTCTGCGGTTGCACAAAGACAAATCGAATCTTCTGTGTGTGTAATTTAATTCCTGTTGGAGTGAGTTCTCCTTCTTAAGTGCAGCGCATTCAAACGGGTGAGGAAGACCTGCCTTCATTTTTTCAGACGATGAGTTTGCATAATTTTACTCTCCCACGTTTCAGTGAAGTGTTTGATTTGGTATAACAAGAAGGAGATCTGTGACATGCTTTTCCTGTATTTATATTTTCCATTTTTTGAGCCTGAAAGAAACGCTTCACTGTCTTGCTTTGTGTTCATGATTTTACTGGATGCTGTGTTACACGTTCAGTGATGAACGACTTACAGACTGATGGAATCAAAGTAATTTTGTCCGTATTGTGAGGACCATGAATCCTGAAAGGGTGAACGACCCAACAGATTACAGCATAAAGCGCATAAACCGACACATCAGCCCGAATAAACACAGATTCACTCTTGTTGTCTTGTAAAATACGACCTTTTCTATGCACCACATTTCTCCTACCATCAATTTCCCAGCTGAAAAACGGAGGAGAGATTGGACGTGAGGTTTCAGCTCAGCGTGCTTTATCCGACCTGCTGCCTTACATGGAGGTCTTAAGGCTGCACAGATGAGTGAGCAGCAGAGCCGCAAAGAAGCCGCTACAAAAATAGAAATCGTAAATGCTGCCCAGTTTAAGCTGCTCTCTGAAGCCTGCCCGCTGATCGAGGTGAAGCTGGAGCCTTTGGCTTTATTCATCCATTCAATTTCAGCTGAACGCACTGAAGAGCCGTTTGGTGATCATCACTTTTAGTCCTTTTTATTGGCCTGGAGTCAGGAGTAGACACTCTTCATTTTTACTGTTATCATCAAATATCTTGGGGTGTGTGGGAGGTGAGAAAAAAAAAGGTTTTAACCATGTTTCCTTCTTTGTGGTCAGGTTGTTGTTCTCTATTTGGCTCTTGTGTGTATTTTGTGCTTATTTTTATTCTCTGTGTTTATTGTTGTTTGCATCCAGTTATGGTCAGTTTGTGCATTTGTGCTCATTTCATTTCTGATTGTTTTGTCATTTGCTTCTCAAAATGAACAAAAAATAACAATTCAATCAGTAAACAGAACCTCTGGTCCAAAGGACTCCACTACTTTGGACTTCTACTTTGGATCATCCATCCATCCAACCATCTGTTCATCTATCCATCTGTTCATCTATCCATCTGTTCAGCCATTTGTCCAACCATCCATCCATCCATCCGTCAAACATCCGTCCATCCATCCATCCATCCGTCAAACATCCGTCCGTCCGTCCATCCATCCATCCGTCAAACGTCCGTCCATCCATCCATCCATCCATCCATCCGTCAAACATCCGTCCGTCCGTCCATCCATCCATCCGTCAAACGTCCGTCCATCCATTCATCCATCTTCATCTGTTTGGAACCAGACCTACAGCACTGATCATTTTCTAAGCAGCGCTCCATGAACGGGAAAATGATTGCCATCTCTAACATAGTTGGATAGTTATTGGCTTTCTTTCTGAAAAATGTTTGGCTGTACCTTTTACATATAATTTAAATGTTATTTTTTGGACACTTGATTAGATAAAAGTATTTTATTACCTATCAGATCCTCTCTCTCAGTTTCACCTTTTTTCCTCTTCATTTTTATCCACTCAGTAATTCTGCTAAAGCTTAAATAGCTGAGATGTTTTCAGCTTCATGGAGAATTTAGTTTATTTGTAGTCATGCTACCTTGAATAATCTTCCTGAAATCTAATCTTTTGTCTAACTCAGACCTATTATCAGCAGCATAAACTCAGTCACCTACAACATTGCCAAACACCTCACCACCATCTTATCGCCGCTTGTTGGCAACACACCCCATCACGTTGAAAACTCCACAGATTTTACGAACAAGGTCCAGAATCTTGTACTGAACCCCGATGAAACCATGGTGTCCTTTGATGTGGTTTCCCTTTTCACTTGCATACCCACAACCGAGGCAGTGGAGACCATCAGAAAACGACTACAGGAAGACGACTCCCTACAGAACAGAACCAGCTTTACCCCAGATCAGATTTGTGCACTTTTAGACCTCTGCCTTACCACAACATACTTCAAATACAATGATGGTTTCTACAGACAGAAACATGGATGTGCCATGGGCTCCCCGGTGTCTCCCATTGTAGCCAATCTTTACATGGAGGAAGTGGAAAGCTCTTGGCTCTTTCAAAGGGATGGCACCTAGCCACTGGTACAGATATGTAGATGACACCTGGGTCAAAATCAAAACCCAAGAAGTAGAAGCCTTCACCCTCCACATC